>WWET01005357.1:60572-74838 GCA_011038615.1 Limnodynastes dumerilii
CAGGAATATGTAATAGGGTATTGTGTGGTTATAAGCTTATCATTTATGCCAGGAGAAAATATCTTGTATTCAGAAATATACATGTGCAAAATATGTGACAAAAAAGGGAACAATAATGTTATGCTGGTCCCTGCTTAGTAAATGTTTGTGCCTGGATAAAGTTGAACAAAAGGAAATTGTATAATACTAATATTATTTATGTTATAACAGTACACAAAACACATTAGCAAACCATAAGGACACAGCAGAGGCTTGCTGCATAGTGTTAATGGGGCTGAGAGTTCCTTGTACAAAATAGTTTTTTTTTTGCTGCAATTCCTCAATATTCTTTATTTAATGACATCCAGCAGAAAAGTCAGTGAGTTGCTCTTCTTAGCTCAACTCTTTAAAAATGCACCCAAAAGCAAATATATTTAAGAACTAATACACAGATAGATCTCTCATCCTACAGTATAATATGCAGTTAAAAAACCTCTCACATACTATATCTCCCTGTCCTCATGCTCCAAGGCCAGCTCATTTTGTTTTCCATGTCAGCAGATATAAAAGGCTGTACTTTCCTCGGGAGGTATAACTTGTATGGGAATGCCTAATGAGCACCATGACAAAGAAGAGATATATTGCATAATGATAAGGGAAATACTGGGAATAGAAGGTTAACTGATCATATAAATGGTAGAACAAAAAAACAAAACAAAATTTCCATACACGAAAAAAAAATAAAAAAAAAAAATAATAAATGCTCAGTTACTTTGTACTACATATTTCCAGCAAAAAAAACAAACAAACATTGGAGCTGATTCAGAGTTGCGTATCCATTCAAAATTTCGACGGATACGTAGCAGAATTGCGCACTGCGCATGCACAAGAATCGTATTGACGGTCGGAAAGCAGACGAATGCGATGCCATTTTTCCGTATCCGTTTTTTTTGTATGCAAAAAGGGGCGTGTTGGAATATGGTAATGTACTTTAGGGCGTTTACAAGATTTGACCGCATCTGTATTGACAGTTTGCACAAGCTTACTACTTTTTTTTATGCACCAGCCCCGACCATGGTGGAAGCGGATTTTGAACAGATTTTAAACAGGGAAATGCCTCAAGGCAGACACATGACTCGTTATCACAAAAGTTATACAGCTGTTACTACACTATTTTATGTAGATAGAAACATACCAAGTTGCGGATATTTGCAGGAAAAATTGTAACCGTGAGGCATTTTAACATAGCTTATGATTACTTTTGTTTGTTTCAGCGCACACCCTTTTTATAAAAAAATTTATATTTATTTTAATAATAAATTTAATTTTTCTTAATCATAAAAAATGTCAGTTTCATTTTGTATGTTGTTAGAGACTCCAAATAAAAACACAATTATTACAAATTAGTGTTTCAAAAAATGTTGTTTACAATGTCCAAAAACATTTTTTTGAAAAGTATTTCTTTTACATAAAAAAAAAAAAAA
This sequence comes from Limnodynastes dumerilii, assembly GCA_011038615.1. NCBI lineage: Eukaryota > Metazoa > Chordata > Amphibia > Anura > Limnodynastidae > Limnodynastes > Limnodynastes dumerilii. The sequence goes on from WWET01005357.1 coordinate 62,036, forward strand.
ACACAAACTAAACTCCTTTATGCTTTTCTGCATCCACCTTGCATTGAATTACATGGAAGGCTCTGTCCTTACGACTCCTGCGTGCACAATCCACGCAATTGATCAATTAGACGGAAGCATGGATGCGCTTCCGAGAATGCATAGACATATAACAGATGTGTGCGATTCACGCTGGCACTTTTTAGACTAAAATGCGCAACCTTGAATAGGCCATATTTAAATTAGTTTGCGCGATTCCGACTCGCGCACACACGTAACTCTGAATCAGCCCCATTATTATAAGTATAACATGTATGTTATTCCACAATGTGTGAGAAAGTAATTATATATAACAACACTCTGTTGATGACAATAAGCTGTCTACATCCATGCAAACCCATGCTCTAATAAGAAGTCACCAAACATTGGTCAGATCCCAGCAGAGGTCCGTCAAGCTGTTGTGGTTTTTATTTGGCCCTCTGGCTTTTAATTATGATGAATGTTTCTTGAAATGAGCTTAATCCAAGTGCTGACAAATACAATTTGTGCAATTTAACTATTTGGTACAGCTGCTGTGGAAGGCAAGAGACAGTTCCCAATTAATCCATCAGTCTCAATTGAGACATTGTGCTGTCTGGGGGAGTTAATTACTTACCAATATGAAAATGCAGGGTGTTAACTCAGTGTGTACCGGAAGCGTGAAGATGCAATGAATAGCCTAGCTCATCACACACACTTTGGTACCTGATGCAAAGTGGTCTGGACACTGTTGTCTGGATGCTTGGCTTATCTTGCAAGTATTCACATCACAGTGAACAGGCAAGATAAAATAAATGCAAACATATCTGATGCTTATCTGATGCTTATAATGTGCTAAGATAGAGGAGGTGGAACAAGGTGGGCAGAATAACCTATCACATGTATAGTATGGGTGTGTTGTAAGAAATGAGGCTCATACAGATCACAAGGATCGTGAAAATACACCAGTTTTCATGCATATACCTGCTACCAGGGAGCTGATTCAGAGTTTGGTAGGAAGGGCAAAACAGGTGCAAGTGTACAGCTCGGCTAAACCATTTTACAAAGTGAGGGGTGCTGATTAAAAAAAATTTTTGCATGCAGGAAAAATACTTTACTTTTGCACATAAAACTCAAATACTTCATAGCTTTATTTTTAATCTATAAAACAGAGTTGAGATAAAAGCTTCATCTCAATTCTAATTCTGGTTTCACAATTTAAATTACCTCCGCTTGCAGTTTAACATGGTATTGCTCAGGTCTACACTTCCGCCGAAAAAAAAAAGGTGTAAGTGCAACTCTGAACTAGCCCCCAGGTGTAAATACAGGAGGATGACAGCGATAGCTTAGCTATTTTTGCACTCAAGCTGGCCATACACTAAAGCGATTATTGGGCTGATCCTTCAATTATCGCGCAAGCGTATGGTAACGATTTTTCGGACGAGAATCCAATAATAGTCCAAAAAGGGTTTCTGTACGATTATTTGATCTTTTGATATGTTTGATTTAAAACGATAAAAAGCACCAGATTTTTTGAAAAATCGCATAGTATATAGCCATTTCAAGATAATTGTTAGCTTTTCGGCAATACATTTATGGTGAAGTAGAGGCGTGCTTATGCAAATAAACTGTGACATTTCATGCAGTATCTGCGTTTAAACACCTGCTTATATATGCAGGTGCATCCTTGTGCATCAAGAGCTGTGGGACATGGATTTGGAGTGAACTATAATATCAACTGGGACATTTCATGCAGCGTCTGTGTTTAAACACCTAAAATAACCACAGAAAGGGCGAAGATTCCAAGACCTTTCATATTTGCATCCATCATGGCAGCAAAGAACAACGAGCTAGCTAGAACAGGAAGTTATATTTATACTTCCTATCGTCTACGTCAGGCACACCCACATGCTAACGACTGTCCTTTATGTATATTTGTAAAGAAAACCCGACAAAAAAATAAAATTATTGTACTGTGTATGGGCAAAAGCGATATTTCGCAGCTGACTAAAGTAGACCAAAAATCTGCGTTTTTTTAAAACTTTTGCACGATTATTGTATGAAACAAATGTGATGTATGGTGGCGACTGTAGCAGAAAAATCGGCAAGATTATCGGCAAATTCATGAGAGTTTCGATAACCGCTCTAGTGTATGGCCAGCTTTAGTGTAACAGTGGCACATTTACTGCTTTTAAAATGCATTTAGAGTTACTCAGTTCTACACCCATGTTAATGTATGCTTTTGTGTAAAACCAAAGCAAACTAATACCTATTTATTTTTTTACATAACACCATGCACTGATAATGTGCCACGTTTTTGATAAACAGAACGCCCACAACAAAACCTGGGAGAATAACTACAGTTGTTACAGTTCTCAACAAGAACTTACTTGCATTTATTTGCTTACTTATGTCATGTGAAATAATGCATTGCTTATTCCTAGCTTTAATAATCTGCTTTTCAGACAGAGAGAAGATGCTGCATGGCAGTAAACAAATTCATGGCACTGAACAATACACTCTACTTGCTATATGGCAGGTTTTCATCCTAATACATGTTAAAATGAATAGAAATGGAACATAGCACAAATGTAGAAAAAAAAAAACACGCAAATCTAACTGTGAGTTGACAGAATCAAATCAAATTGAATGGAACACAATATACGGGTGCTCATTACATGTGTAAAAAAAAAAACAATATTTCAAATAGAATCTTTAACCAGTTGCTTTGGAAGCATTTAATAGATGGTAATTAGGCTGTATTTAGTAGATCAAAGGCAGTTGCCTCAAGGTAGTGTTATGCATTTCTGCTACCAGGTACTAGATGCAAATGAAGCAGAGCTGTCCCAGATAGGTCATATGATTTTAGATCATGAAAACAACAATATAGCAATTCTTGTACCTGTTTATGCATATTTACAGGGCTGTAACTAGGGTTGTGTGATGGGTTTTTAATGCTTGCATTTGCAGCATTTAAAACCCCCATGCAAATGCCTTTATGGTCATGTACATTATTGGCAGAACATAATAGCGGTATTCCACTGCTGTTTTGAAATGTAAAAACTTTTATAACAAAAAAAAAAAGGAAAGTATTTTGTTATTGTATGCACACTGATTTAAAAGAAAATTTACTTTTCTTAAATTGTCATTTTCCTGCCTAGACAAAGACAAGGCGTTTGATTCGATTTATGAACGCACCTCTACAATGTTTATTAGATAAACATTCATTTGACCCCACAATTATAACAATAACTTGTTATTTTTACAACTCACCGTCTACTAACATTCTACTCAATGGCCAAAGGGGTGAAAAATTGATCATGGCAAGAGGGAAAAAGCAGGGAAGTCTTCTCTCCCCTTTGTTGTTCAATCTCTCCCTAGACCTATTGTTGTGCATTCTCCAAAATTGGAGGGATTCTGAATGCATTAAAATTGGTAATAGAATAATAAAATTGACCGTCTTTGCAGACAATGCTTTACTTTATATTTCAATTCCTGATCAAGTAATGTTGCTTGGGAGAATCCAGGATTTTGGCAAGCTATCTGGACTTACAATTAACTTGGACAAATCTACCATACCTTGTCTATCTCTGGGATGTGTTAAGCCACGGTGGAGTCATGATTTACCAATAAAGTAAGAGAGCCGGTCACTCACCTAGCTAGGTTCATATTGCAAAAACACAACAGAACAGTATGTCATATATATTACACCATTTATAATAAACTTATTGTGAGACCTGGAGGGGTGGAATTGTTTGCAACTATCTTAAATTAGTCATGCAAGTTTATCAAGATGACCTTATTTTCAAAACTTTATATTTGCGCCAATCATTACTGCTCGACGGATATAAAAAAAATGTAAACCTTATACCGTTAATTTATATGGAATAATGGAAAATCTAGAATAGGTCTACACAAATTACAGCAGCCAAAGTCTAATGGGGACATTAACTCCTCTAGTATAGTTACACTCAACCATGCTTCCCTTTTACGTAATTTACAAGACTGGATTAAAGAATCTGAAGTATATACTGATATTCTATTGGAGCAAGAGTTTTTGGAGGGCATTAGCCTGAGTTCATTTATATACTTGTAAGACCAGGAAATTGCTCCTGAACTTAAAGAAAACCCTCTTCTCAAGTCTACTCGCAGTGTGTGCGGCATATCCTTCATCATAAATTCAACCCCAAATCAATCCCATACATCTCTACACTTACCTATGTTGCACAATCCAGGTTTTCTATCTGGCATAGCAGCTTACCCTTTCACGGTATAGAGACACTAAGGTATACATGGCATTGCTAGTTTAACCAATCGCCAGCATAGAAGACCCTTTACTTTTGCACAAGCGGTAGAAAAGTTTGATATCCTTAGAGACTTCCCTTTTGCACATTTTCAGGTCCAAATTTATATAGACTTAGACATTCGGCACTTGTCAGACTTAGACTGAAACAACCCATTGGACACATTTCTTTTTAATAAACTTCCTAACCATAAAGCCATTACTGTGCACTACCAACTTCTTAGGGAAGACTTAAACCATTATAACTCACAGACTGGAGCACATCAGTGGTTGATGCATTTTCCTACCCTTACGACAGATATGCTTATTAAAATGTTAACATCCTGCAAACAAATCCCAGTTAGCAGGTATGTTGAATTATTTTTCTTAAATTTATAGCGTTCAGTGAAGGATTTTTTTTTTCCCCTAGCAGCTGCTCAGCGGTCCCTGGATGGCAGGGCATGGTGCCGCATGCCCTGGCATCCATGGGCATGCTGATGCTTGTAGTTCTACAAGCATCAGCATGCCCTGTTGGGGCACAACATAGGGCAGCGTTAAAAATCCGCACCTCTCATAGGTGCGGATTTTTATCGTTCAAAAACCGGTGTATTTTTAACGCTAGAAAAATAATTGAATTGCAAAAAAAATATCGCCCGTAATTTTACAAAAAATAGCGTTAAAAATACGCCGCCAAACGCTTTTTAGCTAATTGAATCGGGCCCATAATGCGTTGTTGTACGTAAGTGCCTAGCCCTATTCCAAGATCAAATCTTTTACATCTTTTGGATGGAATGGATAGACTCATCACTAGCTAAAGAGTCTAAAGTGAAAAAATTCTTTGATGTATTGCAAACGTACATAAATACCCTTCCGCAGTCTACCAGAATGCAAATTCACAAATGTTTTTTGGGAACAAGCTCTATAAACGCATATGGGGGAACATCCCGTGCACTTATAGTTAGTCTGTTCTAGAAAATCAATCATGCGACCTACTTACTTATTACTTGAGGTTAACTGATACCTTTTTGTGACTTTATATGTGTATATCTAACATAGTATTGTTAAGAAAAACATGACCTGTATTGCACTGTTTGTATGTATGTTTGGCGTGCTTTGCTTTGAAAAAATAAAAAGATTTATTTAAAAAAAATAAATAAATAAAAATTGTTATTACTTAAAGCATCCCGAGATGGAGTAAGCTTTTCAAGGAAACGCAGTTACTGCTACTGCATCTTTTTAAATTAGAAAAACACTCCTTTCCATATCATGGAATTCCTTGTTCCATTAGTGCAGATGGATGTGGATATAGGCGGATGGACACCAATGCACCCATCTTTTTGTGCTTGCTCCCATTCTCAGCATCTCAGGGGATAGTGTCAATTATAAGAGCAGGTCATTAGAAACAAAAACATGAAACATAGAAGTTGACGGCAGATAAGAATCACTTAACCCATCTAGTCTGCCTGTTCCACCCATCCTGTGAACAACCCTTCCTCAAAAATCCCCCAAACCCCCCACTCTCCAGTTATTATTAGACAGAGAAAACTTGTCACTTACATCATTCCCCGCCCCCCATGGAGCCACACTCCAAATTCAGCATGCACACACTATAATCAACCTACCAGTGTGCTTTTGGTTTAATTTTTTTTAATTTTTATATAAAATATGTTTATTAAATAAATATTTAAATATTTTCCATTTACTTATTTATTATTCCAGCATAGAAGTGGAATACCGCTACTATGCTCAGGCTTTGATGTGCCTGTTACAGATGCAAGCATTTTCAATTCAATCTATATATGAGTGTATGTATGTTTTAATATGTTTAGTCTTTCAACATATACTCAGATGTTATACACACAAAATGGAAGTTGCTCAATCAATTTATAGGTAAATGCAAAGAGGTGCATGAAAAGCCGGGGGTAATCTGCTAGCCACAGAAACACAGGAAAGGAAATGCCCCAGCAGCACTGCCATTAACCAGTAACAGACTATACCATTCTATCTGTAAATAAAACAATATATACAGATGTAATAGGATAATAAGCAATAAAAAAAACTGATTATTTTTTAAATATATTGAATAAATCCTGCAGCCTAACTTTAACCCTCCTTTCTGTGCAGCCTAACCTCAACCAGGAACAGGTACCTTGTCAAAATAATTGCCAAGAACACTTGATACACAACAGCAGGGGATTTGGAGACAGCAGCACGCTTAAAAAGTTTGATGACAAGGAAAATGTGTCCAGCTGCTTTTAGTTAAAAACATCTGTAATAAAAGATTTAACAAAATCAATTGGGACAGACCAATGGCTTAATCAGAGAATGCCAAAAAAGGACTCTGTGAAAATCGTACAATGAACACATTAAAAATTTAACAGTAAATGGTGAACTATTGTTGTTCAGACAAAGGAGGGTCCATTCTACTCAACACTGAGACTGCTTCACAAAAATCCTCTTATCCTTCCACACTAACAAGTTGACAGAACTGGAGAACACTCTGATTAACCTAGACTTGAAAATAACCTGTTTTTATTCATGTAAGCATATGTGATATTTATAAGCTGTGCTGCTTAATAAAAGTAGTATTATAAAACTGTCAAAACCACCTAAAAAAAAAACATTCAATATTGCACCTACTCCAATTTAGAAATGGACTTTATTGAAAAGCCTTCAGCATTGATCGAAAATGGGTGCTGCAGCAGCAACTACATCCCTATGTGGAATGTGACAGTATTAAACTGCCAAACCATTCCCTGATGTCCTTCCCATTGTTACATGTATCAAGATATTTCATCATTTACTTCCTTCAATAAACGTCAGAAATTCAATATAATCTACCTTTTGGGAAGCTCTTGTGAACACTCACATTGTGTAATAAGTGTTCTCCTTTCTGACAGTGAGGTTATGGCAGAGGCGGAACTAGAGAGTTGTGGGCCCAGGTGCAAAAAATATTCTTTGGCCCTGATGATATCCCAGGTAACCCGGTGGGGAGCTTTGGTGGTGGGCCCTTATATCACCATGGGCCCCAGTGCTCCTGCACTTGTTGTACTAATGGTAGTTCTGCCCCGGGTTATGGCACAGTTACTAAGTCTCACATGTGGTAAACTGAAGCCGCATTCTATAATTATTATTCCACCAACAAATAAATAATACAAAACTTAACTATTCAGATCAGATTGAGGAAAAATCACAACAAGGAGTATCATATAATCCAATGATTTAATAAATGTAATTATGACATATAGCTTTCTCCCAAACATAGGCCCATATTCAGTGTACCGGACGTATAACATATACGTCCGGTGTTTATCTATTTTTACTACTGCGCATGTGTAGTCATTTTTTTATGTACTCTACGTATCTTTTTCTTACGTAGATTGCATAAATGCGGTCTGAAAGAAAAATGACTACGCATGCGCAGTAGTAAAAATCGCTAAACACCGGATGTATATGTTATATGTCCGGTACTCTGAATACGGGCCTTACTGAGGTGCCCTCTCACCCACACAATGCATCTATCTAAAATACATCTATTTTAGATTACGCAAATTAGTTTCTACGCATGCTTAGTAGCTATTTTCAGCATCTGACGGACGTATTATGGGCGATGGACGTTGTTCTGGATCCAGCCCCAAATCAAGCTTCCATTGCCACCAATTTATTATTTATAGAAAGTTAGATTACTAGCAGATAAATGTAAAAAAAAACAAAAAATAAAACAACTCATTGAGGCAGTTCTAGCTTAAAACACCCTTTATTAAAAAAAAAAGAAAAAAAAAGTGCTACCTGCATTCCTGAGGTTTTTCAGAGCATTAGATGATTTTTGTGTTCTGAAAGAACATGAACGTGTTCCATAGTCTATAACTCCATCTAGTGACAATATTGAATATCATTCAAATCTGCACATTTCTAACAATTCTGGCTGTTTTTGTACTGCTCACTGCACAAATCATACACAACTGTGGGAGATTAGTGCACATATATTAGATTTGTGTTTTCACAGTACATGCTGTATTCAGGCATTGAACCCAGAATGGTTTATTATGCTGCAGCCATCAATACATTCTGCTTTATGTCTATGTCTTGTGTTTTCACCATATACCTACAAACTTTGTTACCAGCCTTTGTAAGCCTCAGTCTTCTTGCCTGCCAGCCTATGTCCATCATACATCTCTCTGATATGAAGCACAAGATCCTCAGCGTTCTCCCCAGTTAAGGCAGACAATGCAATAATCTTGCCTTCTACCTTTTCACGCAGATGTGCAAGGGTCTTTTTAGCATTTGGAAGATCCAATTTGTTGGCTACAATGACGTGTGGTCGGAGAGGGAGGCTCTCATCAAACTGGCTTAGCTCATACTGTAGAGAGTGTAGCTGGCTCCAGGGCTCTGGATGTGCAAGGTCAATAACATACAGTAGAATCCTACATCTTTCAATGTGCCGTAGGAAGGAAAGGCCCAAACCCCTGTTCTGATGGGCCCCTTCAATAATGCCAGGGATGTCAGCCACTGCAAGCCAACACAGAACAAAAATTTCAAAACACTAAAGAAACAGCAAGATTAACTTCTCAGAGTGATTACAAGAGATTCATGAGAGGTGGCTATGTAGTTCTTTGTTTTTCAATAGAAATTTGTAAAATAAAATGAAGGCATGTAATGATCAGCTTTTCAGACGTCTATTATAATGAGATCATTTAATTCACATGCACCTACCCATTCTGCCAAAAGCCAACAAAATTGTCCACATTTCAGTCACCTGCTTGGATTTAGAAAACTGATCAATTTAGCCATTTCATCTATAGTATTAACCATTACATGCAGAAAACTTCAGTTTACTTTTACCCAGCAACCCCCCCTGCAAAACAAATGAAAAAAGCAAAGCGTCTGTCTTTAGTCAAGCTTTTACTTGGAAATTTTCCCAGTGACTTTTTGCAGAGATACAAGTCTTACCAGCAATCTGTTCATAATCTTGATAATTGATGACCCCTACATGCGGATTGAGAGTAGTGAAGGGGTATGCTGCCACAGCAGGACGGGCGTTTGTAAGAAGACGCAGCAGTGATGATTTGCCAGCATTGGGAAACCCGACCTGGAAAATGGGAATGACACAGTCAATATCAGGTTACTGTCATAAAAATCCCTCCTCAACAGCAACATGGGACCAAACCATACACCTTGGATAATAAAACTGTTCAATATCCAAGGGCAGTGTTTTCATATTAACAATTCATTAACCTTTAACTATACAGCAATGGCCAAAAGTTTTGAGAATGACACAAATATTAATTTTCACATAATCTGCTGCTTCTGTTTTTATGATGGCAATTTGCATATACTCCAAAATGTCACGAAGAGTGATTATATGAATCCCCTTTCAGATTGTTTGGGGCATCTGGAAAAACACTTGTCTGGAGAAGGAAAGGTAAGCGCTACCATCAGTCCTGTGTCCTGCCAACAGTAAAGCATCCGGAGACCATTCATGAGTGGGGTTGCTTCTCAGCCAAGGGACTGGGCTCACTCTAAATTTTAATGGGGATATGTGATGAGAGAAGCGCTGGAATGAAATTAATCTAAGCTGATACAATATAAATATACAATGTAAAATGTAGATCAATACAACCTAGTGGCGGCATACAGGGAGGAAAATATGTCCAAACAAAACTAGGGATGATCCTATTAAATCCTTGGGGTAAACAATTCTTATCCACTTGAGGTCCCGGTCACCGGAGAATCCCTGGATAGGCTGGGGTCGGGACACCCGTGGGGACGTCCACACCGCGGGGAACGGCTCCAGAATCCGGATGACACGAGGAGGTGGCCAATGATGATGTGGTAAGGTGTGCGTCCTGCAATTCGGCTGACGATCCTCAGATGACGGGAAGGAGGTACCAACGGGGATCACCTGGCTCCTTAATTAGTTGACGCGTTTCGGAAACAAAAGTCCTTTCTCAAAAGACTTTTGAGAAGCGATGAGAGAAAGGACTTTTGTTTCCGAAACGCGTCAAGTTGTATCAGCTTAGATTAATTTAATTCCAGCGCTTCTCTCACCACATATCCCCATTGTCTTTTACCTTTTTTGGGGTGTAGGACCCCGTCATGATTAGAGTTGCTGCAGGAATTTATGTAGCGCTTTTAAAGTGGTATCCCTTTCATTTTATCACTCTAAATTTTGTCTAAGTACACAGCCATCCAAGAACAGTTTGGTGAGGAACAATGCCCTTTCCAGCATGATGGAGCACATTGCCATAGGGCAAAAGTGATAACTAAGTGGCTCAGGGAACAAAACACTGAAATTTTGGATCCATGGCCAGGAAACTCTCTAGACCTTAATCCCATTGAAAACTTGTGGTCAAGCCTCAAGAGGCGGCTGGACAAACAAAAACCAACAAATTCTGACAAACTCCAAGTATCTTATTTCGATTGCCCCAGTTAAAAAAACAAAATTTTTTTTAAATAAAAAAATAAATGAGGTAAAAGATAAGATTATGAAAACCAGAGCATACTTCGGAAATCCATTTCATACTTATATTTGAATCCATTTGTTTACAAATAACAAGTCTGAATTTACTTTCCTAATTATTGCACAAAGTTTAAAACTAAATTCAAGCAGTTGGTGAAGTATGACATATGTTTCACGCCAAAGCGTTTCAGATTTCTGAATTACAGAAAACTGCACCCATTTAATAAGACAATAAACAACAGATGTAGGGGTATTTGACTTAAAATGATGTACTAATTTCAGCAGTTAAAGCTTGTCATCAGATGACCAACCCAACAAACTTTGTGCAATTTATAAATACATTTGTATTTTTTATATTGCATAAACTATTATGCAAAGTTTTATACAGTATATAAAGAAGATATTCTGGCTTGACACCACAACTAAGTGAATTTATTTTTAGGCCATATAGTTTACCATTACACAACATGGTCTGTTTTCTTATAAACTGCTAGTTGTATAAATATGAACTGTAGTGACATGAAAAAATGTCCAAAACCATTATGAGAATGTACAGGCAAGACTTCTTCCAGAAATTGAATGCTGGACTATCATAATTAAATTGAGCAGTACTACTTGGGATGCAGCGGACCTGTAACACTCTTGGATATATGAATCACTGAAGCATTGCACATTGATATTGGCTGGAAACTACCTCAGCAAGCCCTGGAGACAAAAATGAGTCATATTCCTTATATATCATATCATAAAGTATGGCAGGACCAATGCTCTCTTTTTAAAGAATTATATATGTCCTTTCTAATCCCTTCATATTAATGAGAACCTTAAGTGTGCCCCTCTGTTCTTGATAGACGGTACTTCATTAAAGTGGGCTGTTACATACTGTACACAGGTTGGGATATATGAACATTAGTTTATCACACCACCTGTGTACAGTATGTCCACCACCTGTGTACATACTGCACACAGGTGGTGTGATAAACGAACGTTCATATATCCCAATAAAAAAAAAAATGCTTCTATTAAACAAAAACTAATTATAACCATCAGAATTTTATATTAACCATCGTAAAGACTGTAAGTGGTTGACCAAGCTAATATCAGAAACAGGAAAACATATTGCATTTGTCTTGGCTTTAGAACCAAAGTTTGTTGTTATTTTGTATTGTTATGAAGAAAACAAAAAATTTACTGAAGAGGTACATACAAGATCCTGATACTGGTGCACATACCTTTACTACTGTAACCGATTATTATTAACATGCAAAGCCTGCAGACTCTGCTGAGAATGGGCTTGATTTAGGACTGGAATTGCTGCTGTGATTGGTAGGAGTCCTGTGCAGCTGATAGGCTGGCTATTAGACCAGTGGAAAAATCAGCCTCGAAGTACTCAGCCTGCATTCCTACTGACAAGCAGTGGGATCCAAGTTACAGGTCAGTAGTATTTGGTACCTCCATCTCCTTCTAGTTTACTTCATATATATTGGCATGTTCAGCAGTAATAAAGTCTCCGACTGAGGCAATCTCTGAAAGTGGCTGTCATGTGGCACTCATGCAGTGTTTACATTACTTTATTATTGCAGTACATAATGAGTCGTCAAGATGGGTAAACTCTGGTCAGGAGGTAAAGGGTCCAAATATTTGAAATGCACACACTATAGGATATTTTTACCTTGAGTCTGACATAATTTAGGAACGGAAAAACAAAATTATCCGATCCAAGCATTTTAATCAATGTTAGAAAAGAAAAAAAATCTTGTTTGAACACAGCGATTACTGGTCCAATTTCCTGATAATCGGATGAACGGACAAATAACTGCTCTAGTATAGTGTATAGCCAGCTTTGGAGAATGAGGATACTAAAAGACAAGGACAGGGAAGACCCTTCAAGAAAGATTCATTCTCAGATCTGTTATTTACAATAATACAGAAAAAGTAATGCACAGATATGCCACATTGATTTAACTTTTAACTGTAGAATATATAAGTAAGATTTTAGCACTATGAGAGCTTACCATTCCAGCATGTGCCATGGTTTTCAGTTCCAGCTGTAGGTACCGCTCT
>WWET01005358.1:22059-32333 GCA_011038615.1 Limnodynastes dumerilii
CTGGGAACCTCAAGGACTATGGAACGCCTATTTTACAGACTCAACCAATTATTATATGACCTGTGGATTGTAAGTCAGCCTCTTTTGTATTGCTATAAATGTAAAAGTTTCGCCTCTAAAGGGCAGAGTTTCAAATTTGAAATTTGGTGATAATGTTATCACAGCGCTTGCATTTATTTTGCTAATAAACCTTTTTTATATACTTAAAGTATTTTTGATTCTTCAAGGAGAACCTAAGACCTCTTGTGAATAGTCTTGATGATGACAGCCCTACACAAAGAAGTAGTCATTATTAATATTAATGGACCTGATTCAGATCTGTGGGAGTAACGTCCACACGGAGATCTGTAAGTGAGCACAGAGGAGAGAAGTGAACGTCCCTGTCACGCCCCTCCTTCTCACTTATGTTTTCAAAACATTACCTTAACTTTACCACATGGATCTGTGTCCATATTACCATACCGAAAGCCTGTCTGTGTGGTGGAGTTTCACCATGTAGATTTGAAGGGCCGGCCCCTTCTACGGAAGTTCCGTAGGGAAGCGCTTAGAGCACATATGTTACTTATCAATGGACTTACGCAAGAGACAGTTGACTTTCCTTTTTTATTGCTTGGTTTATTTTCTCTTCTAAATTATCAACAAAGCAACAACATTCTGAAATGGAATACACCTAAATACACAGCTAGCAATATAATTCAACACATCAACAGTCTATTATCACCTGACAAATGGCCAATCACTGTCCTTCCACAGCATTGAAAACATATGCTAATATTAACAAGCTCTGCAAAGTCACATGCATATTCACAAAATCTCATGCATAATCATAATAAGGCATATGCACAGACTGATCACATAAAGCAGACAGGCACAGAAGGAGGCTATAGACTGTGTCGAGCAATTCTTTTTTCATTAGGTGACTTTCTGCACAGATGATGGAAAGAGACAGTGGCAGTGTGAACATGTACCTACCCCTTTCACATCCAATCACAGCATTCTCTGCCTTGCTAACTCTCCTGTGGACACATAACATCTGACACTTTATTTACTCAACCACTCAGCTTAGCAGCCAGCATTAACCTTGTGATGGAGGCTCTTCGAGGAACATTAAACACCTTGCTTTCTGAGGAAAACTGTTCCCATACAGAAGAATTCAATATGAATAAGACAATAGGTCACAAACTACTTACTGATCATATTATATGAATGTAATTGCTTTTTTAAATGATCTACCTTTTATTTGTTATTTCTTGCTCAAGTCAGTACCACTAACTCCATTTTATTGAAGAATTACATGGTGTTGTTGGCCCATAATTCCTTTAAAGCTCCTTTTATCTCACCGAAACTTACTTTTATTATTCTCTTTATTAATGTTAATACGTTTCATCTATGTAGCACAAACATATTTTGCACAACTGTAAAGTGTAACTATAGTAACATGACCTACATTTAGACAGGCAGCAGAAACCAAATAGAGAAATTAGGTATTAAGGCTAACACTAGAAAGCTTTCAATTTAAATGTGGACATTAATATCATAAGCAATGTATATAAAATGATTTAATATGACCAAATTACAATGGCCACAATTGTTTTTTGTTTGTAAAAGAATATATCAAGAAATAAAATTCAAAAAAGTTATTGTTTTTTTAATGTTTCAAATGTTTTTTATGCTATTTTAAGTAGGGTAATTTATGAAAGTTAAAAGTAGCAAATTCCCTGTGCCCCTTGATCTGTGTAAACAATAAAATATTAGGGCCGGATCCAGACCTGCGTCTGACAGGTCACTTACGTACGCAAGATGTGTAAGTGGCCTGTTTTCACTGGAGGCCGCATGCACCCTCCAAATGTTATGCTAGGGTTATGAATGGGAGCGACAGGGGGCGTGTGCTTCCCTCTATCTCTTGGAAGGACAGACCCCCACACGTACGGAAAGTGTGCGGGGGTCTGGATCCGGCCCTTAGTGCCCACATATTAAAACTTAAAATGGTACCTTAACGTAATATAAAAAAATTTGTACCCTGTATTCGTTTGGCCAACCTAATATATTCATAATAAGCAAGGTACACACTCAATCAATCAGATTCTAGCTTATATTCTCTAATATGCAATAGTAAAATGAGATCTAGGATGTGATTGGTTGCTATGGTCAAACCCGCAGCTTAGTAAATCTGGTCCTGGGAATTTTCAGTAGATAATCTTTCCAATTGCCCAATAAAAAGACCGTTTCAGCAGATATCTGATCAGTGTGTACTGTCCAAAGATCTTCTAATAGACACAGCACGCAATTGCAAAAATCAAAATATCTTTCCATGGTTGATCTGGCATATTAGGAGCTACAAAAGAGATTTTTGAGCATCTTTGGACAGTAAACGCTGGTAAGATATCTGGTGAAAAGGTATTTTGATTGGGCGATTGGAAAGATTATCTTTCGGAAAAGCCCCAGTGTGTACCCAGCCATAGAATTGTATGCCTATTAGCAGGGGTGTACATAGGGGTGCGAGCAGTGGTGGGATTCAAAGAAATTAACAACAGATTCTATGTCCTAATGACCATTTTAAGTATACCAAAAGATATACCGAAAGGTAGTTTAAGAATTCATGCATTTAATACTCAAATAAGAACAATAAAAGAGGAACACAAAACTAGATTATGTTATAAGAAAGAGTTTTAATATATTAATGAAAAGTATTAAATAACACCTGACAAACTGTTATTGAAGATATTTCCATTTTGCTGTTTGATTGGCGTCCTCACTTGCAATTTTCTTTGCTTTTATCCGAGCATCATTGGCTGTGTGATTTATCCTTGGCCCATAACCTTTTAGCCCAATCCACTTACCTGTGCCAATAATGTGTTTATGCCCCTTCTATCATTTTCCAGGTTGCCATCTGCCCCCCTCCTGTGCCCATAATGTATTTATGCCCCCCTCTGTGTCATTTTCCAAGTTGCCAGCTGCCCCCCTCCTCCTGTCCTCATAATGTGTTTATGCCCCCCTCTGTGTCATTTTCCAAGTCTGCCCCTTCATTTTTATTTTTGCCAGTGCCAGTTATCAAATAAAAAAAACATGATTCTCTCTTACCTGACTGTCCTGACTCCTCGGTCCTTTGGTGTTTACTCTGCGACGGTGCACCTGCTGTGCAGTCAGCGCTGACTGGAAGATCACATCACACTGCTGCGCCGCACACATGCCAGTTCAAGAGCGGGAGGAGCAGCCCTGTGGTCCTGCCAGTCCAGAAAAGGTATTTTCAGCCTCCGCTGCAGCCCACGCAGAATTACATTCAGAAAATGGCTTTTCTGAATGTAATTCTGCGTGGGAGGCAGTGGAGGCTGAAATACCTTTAGGGTTGGAGGCACTGGGCTGGCTTGCCAGCAAATGGTTCGCAAACCATAACTAACATTAGGTATCGGTTCTGCGGAACCGGTGCAAACTGGCTGAATCACACCACTGGGTGTGAGTGCACCTGACCAAGTAAGGGACTTGCACCACCCTAAATATTATTGCTAAATCATACAGCTGGATGTTTGGAAAACTTTTTGCCTAGAACACGGCCTTATTACTTAGCAACAGATGCAACTGTTCAAATTGCAAGTTTCAGAAGCGCAGCAATAGCTGAGTAATGAGGATGCTTTTGCTGTCTAAATACTTTCTGCCAATGATACAGTTGCATCACTAAGCAGCTTATGCATTAGTACTGAATACAGGTAGGTGGCAGAACAAATCAAGGTGGGCTGGATCTGCCTTGCTGTCTCTGTGCTCCTGGATAAGACTTAACAATTAAGTGGCTAATTATTGCAGCAGGATAGCACAGTTGACAAGGATCACATCATCTGAGCAGCGGTTTGTGTGCTCTTCTATTTGTCTTTAACTCTGGTGGCAGCTGCAGAATGCACAAGTCACCAGTCAGGTGATCATCTGCAGTGAAGCTTACTTGATGCACTGCTTATCCACTTAGCTGGCTGGGATATAACCGCTCAGTGGATAAGCAATTAAATTAAGATGTCATAGGGCCCTAGGCAAAATCATATATATATTACTTTTAAATGGTAGAAACTGTGTTTGTTCAAGCCCTGAAGCAGTGCTATGAGCTTTAATGTACTTTGGATTCAAGGTCATTCAGTAACCAAGACAAAGACTGGGACCCTCATGTTCGTAGTGTCACTTGTGTCAAACTCCTTAAGGTTGGTGAAAGGGTTCTTGGCACAGGAATATTGCTGTTTCAGTGGTTTGTGTGGAACATAAAGACCACAAAATATGGATAATATAGAACAATTCAAAAACATTTATTAAAACAGATTTAAAAGTGTTTATATATCTCAGTCAAATATATACTCATAACCAACATAGTTGATCAACTTACTAACCACTGCACAGAGGACACCCTAAGTGTCAATATTTAATAGATCTCAAACGTGGATAGTAAATCAAATAATTGTTATAGAAAATGCAATGGAAATAACATCCCAGAGATGAATGCTCCACTTCTATAAAGGTTATATAGTTAAAAGGTCATGGGCCGACAATCCCACAGCTTTTTTGAAACCAGTAAGGAGTGGCTTCTGCCTCCATCTCACCCAAATTGTTTCGAAGTGATAGCAGTTGAACAAGGACACAGGGGAAGAGGAGGGTCCAAAAAGAAAAATTGAGATGTCTTCTTCTATTGGTACAGATGGCATAGTCAATCTTTCAAAGAGAGTGCTATCTCCATCAAAACATAGACTCCTATTGAAAGGATTGAATTTTGCCCCAGTATGCAATAGTAATTTATTTGAATTGTTTACAGAGTTAAATAATTTTATAAGGACCCTCTGTAGAGAGAGATATGTCCTATTTAAGAATACAGAAAAGATGATTTCTCCTGATATCACTGGAGATTGAAGATATCTCTCTATATTAGAAGGGTCATGGGCTGAAAACAATGTAGGTGACCACTCAGCTATGATAACTGGAGAATCATTACCATTGCAGGAAATAGAGGTTACCCATCCTGTAAATAGGAGTGTGGTTAAAAACAAATCACATTTTTTTCCTCACAGCAAAAAAGCCCTTGTATCCAATTGTTTTTATAAAAAAAAACCCTGGATGAATTTAAGATTTGTGGACACGATTGTGACAATTTGAAAAAATCCGAAAAAAATAGCTCTTAAAAAACTTTGCGACAATCCTATGATTGTAATTAAACAGGCCATTAAGGGTGGTGGTGCTGTTATTATGGATATAGCCAACTATAAATTGGAAGCTTTAAAACAATTAGGAGATCAGAAATTTTATTAAATTATTCCTGATAACCCCACCGCCCTTTATCAGAGTCAACTAGGTGACCTGTTACAATCCACCTATCAACAAGGTATAATCTCCTGTGAGGAATTGGACTTCCTCCATATTAAACATTCTGTTGTTCCTATTCTCTATCTAAATTCACAAATCTTTAGATAATCCACCGGGGCGTCCGATTATTTCTGGTGTTGGTTCCCTTACTTCCAATCTATCTTTTTTTGTTGATCACTCTTTGCAAGGACATGTTACCTCACTGAGATCCCACACTATATTTCTTTTACAAAAATTACAGTCAGTCATACGGGAAATTGTGTTTGGGTTCCTTACTTTGGATGTCCAGGTCCTTTATATTAAAATTCCCCATGATAAAGGACTGGTGGCTGTTGATAAAAAACTTGAAGAGGATAGTGGGATCTCAGTGAAGTTATGTCCATTTTTGGTAAAGTCTATTGCTTTTATACTTTCACAAAATTATTTTTTATTTGACCACACATTTTACCTTTAGTCACATGGAACAGCTATGGGCACCAGATTTGCACTAAGTTTTGACACTTTATATATGGCAGACTTTGAGACCGCATATACGCAATCTACGTATTGAAACGATACGCAGATTACGTACAATAGCTACTACGCATGCGCAGTAGCTATTGTTTATTGAATTACGGCTGTCTGTGGAAGACGGCCATAGTTCTGGATCCGGCCCAGTGTTCCTAGGCATTTTGTAGAATATCATAATAAGAGTCCAGAAACACTTATTATTATGGGAATGGAACACATAGAATCTACTCCAAGAGGGAGGAATAGGTTAATGAATCTATGTTTGAAAGAGATGGATTTAAAATTTTAATTGTTTGATATCAGAGGGCCTAAATGAATCTCTCGAGTTTGTTGAATGAGATGTTCCATTTGTGTGTGTATATATACGTGTGCACTTAGATATGTATATGCATGTAAAAATATGTAAAGAGATACCCACATACTTTACTGGCATTTATTTTAGTGGTTTATTACCCTTTGTGTGGGTATCCACGTGCATATATATAAATTTGGTTGCATAATTTTTACACACTTTATAGACTAGATTTACTAAGCTGCAGGAAAGGAAAAAATTGAGATGTTACTTATAGCAACCAATCAGATTCTACTCTCTTTCCTATTACATACTAGAAAATGTCAGCTAGAATCTGATTGGTTGCTATAAGCAACATCTCCATTTTTCTGTTGCCACAGCTTAGTAAATCTGTATCTGTATCATGTTTTTTTTAATACATATTTTAAAAATGTTAATTTAGTATCCATAGTTCTGTGTTAATCTGATGAATTTATCTGTTTATTTGATTCGTATTTTCACTTCTTTGATATTAATTATTACTCTTTAGTCAATTTGAAATTTGTATCATCCCAATATATATGGATTATTGTAGGATGGATATGTATATAATTTATTCATTCATATATCACATTGTGCTAATGATTTAATGATTAAATATTTGCATATTTTAAATGTATTTTTATTGTTATACATGCTCCTGCTAATTAGGTTATGGGGTGAGGTGTTGTAAGAATGTTATACATTGTTATACATTGAAGTGCGTTCTTTCACACGAGTGTTGCTAGCTAGATAGCTAATTAATCAGTGTGAGGCTTGAAATACACTGGATCAGTGTGCCTTTGCCTAATTAAAACAGAAATTCCTGAGGGTCAGTGAGACACAGCTCAAAAAGGGGATCTTTGTAGGTCCTCAAATAAGACTGATGCTTGATGGGCAATTTGATGGCCTGCTTCTCAAGGGCTTAGGGAACCATAAGACAGGCAACTAAAAAAGCCAGTATACAATCAGAGCCGTAACCTTTTTTGGCGCCCTGGGCTATAAAAAATATTGGTGCCTGCCCCCTTCCCCCCAGCACTACTGAGCTCACTGACAAGCCTCAGCAGTAGTCATACAGTGTAAGAAGCCACCCACTTCATACACTCTAGTTTGATCTGAGGCTAAGGCTTGTCAGTGAGCTGTCTGTAACGCAGGGAAGCTGAAGCACATTCATGTTGTTTTTTAATGACAGCCTCTGCAGAGCTCAGTGCTGGGGAAAAGCCGCCCGCTTCATATACTATATGTTGAACGCTGCTTTGGCTTGTCATTAAAAAAGCATGAAAGTGTCTGGCGCCCCTGTGCTACTGACAAGGCCCAGCATATAGCATGGGAAGCAGCGGCTCTTTCCCAGCGCTGCCTGCTTTATATACTGTATATTGAGCAAACCTCAGCAAAACAGCAAGAGCTTATCACATAGTGTATGAAGCAGGCAGCGCTGGGGTAAAGCTTAAGTGCTGAGTATTTTGCTATGGCTTGTCTTTTAAAAAAAATAATAATAAGGAAACGATAAACCTCCGCCCACACCTCTCTTTGCAGTCTGGGCGGGGGCACCGCTCGAACCTCCATAGTTACAGCCCTGTATAAAATCTCTTAAAATGTTACAAGGCCATAGGGCCTGATCCACACTTCCGCCGATGCGCTGTGCGTACTAACGCACAGCATATCAGCATGCACTCCCCCTATGGCCGGCGTAATTACACACTGTTATGCCGGCTGAAGGCTACCCTAACTTCAGCTGGCGTAACAGTGTGAAATTATGCTGGCTACAGCAGCGTAACTGCCCAAACCTGCCCTCATTTCCTCACCTTCCCCTGCCTTCCTTACATAACTGTTGCATAGTTATGACGAGGAACATCCCCTCAACCGTAACTATGCAACAGTTAAGGGTGCCCAATCCTAAGGAACGGGTTTCCCTAACTACGCCGTGCAATATCTGCCCGGCGCATGCGCAGATCGGCAAAACTGACGATCTTACGCATATGGCCGCTGTAACCACGGCGGCGGCCGTAGTTCAGGATCAGCCTCATAGAGTGTAATAGATCTCTCAAACAATAGTGTAAAGTTGGCCATATACACGGACGATTATTAATCCCAGCAGGGGGTGGCCCGATAAATGGGATGATTATCCGACAGGGAAATGTCCCGTCATCGACACCATACACCTCTCCTGCTGAGACCGATAATCCTAGCAGAAGAGGGGGGAAAGGGTTTGTACTGTGCTACTTTGAAAGCTTTGATACCTAAAAAATGAAAAAAATCCCTTTTAATGGGTGCACACTGCACTAAATATAAATTAAATTGTCACTTTGTAATAATTCAAAACAAGAGTAAACCGTAGGTATTAGCAGCTAATGGGAAAAAATTAAATGTAACTTTTAATATTTGAATATAATAAAAAATTGATATGCAGGGAGTAGCTTCAGCATAGTGATGCTGGAGGGGGGCGTCCCAAAGCGTTACAACGCTGAAGTTAGTGCAGGTAGACGGGGGGAGGAAGGGTAATGAGGCTGGAAGGGCGGTGTTAGCGTACTAACGCCGCCGTCCCAGCGTAGTTACACTGGGTTACGCCGGCTGAACATAGGGTAGCCTTCAGCCGGCGTAACCCAGTGTAATTACAATCTGGCAGGGGGACTGTCGGGGGAGTGTAGCCCTGTTAAGCTGAGCGTTAGTACGCTCAGCACAACAGTGTTACTCTGGATCAGGCTCTTAATGTATAAGCACAGAATTTGCTTTCTAAAGTCCTAGGTTAATAGCGTAGATAAGTTACTAAGCATGCTCAGTGCATCCGTTCTTAAATATACGCACCTAAAATTATGAGAACAAGGTCCATTGTGCCTGATCCACACTTAATATCGTTTTATGTATGCAAGCGTACCTAAGTTGCACACTACAGAGGATAATGCACTCCTCCTGGCACACCCCTCTCACGTACATAACTTAGCTGACTTACGTGTTCAGAACCCTACCTTAACATTTCATAGAAACATAGAAAGTGACAGCAGATAAGAGCCACCTGGCCCATTTAGTCTCCCCAGTTGCTTATTTAAAACTATACTGAACCTAGACCCTATTTACTCTCCGTTTAATTTGATATTTAGGATATCCTTGTATTTATCCCAAGCATGTTTAAACTGTTCTACTGTGTTAGCCTCAACCCCTTCGATGGGAGGCTATTCCACTTATCTATCACCCTTTCAGTGAAGTAATTTTTCTGCACATTTCCTCTGAATCTACCACCCTCCAGTTTATTTTCCTGTCCTCGTGTTCTGTTCCCTCTCTTCCTTTGAAAAATGCCCCCCTCCTCTAGCCAGTCGCAGCCCTTGATATATTTGAAAGCTGTTATCATATCCCCCCTCTCCCTTCTCTGCTCCAAGTATACGTTTAGTTCCTCTAGCCTTTCTTGGTATGTTTTGTGACACAGGCCATGGACCATTTCAGTTGCTCTTCTTTGCACAGTCTCTAATGTATTTATGTCTTTCTGGAGATGTGGCCTCCAGAACTGAACACAGTATTCTAGGTGAGGTCATACCAACAATCTATAAAGGGGCATCACTACTTCTCTCTTTCTGCTACTAATTCCTCTCCCTATGCAACCAAGCATCTGACTTGCCTTTCTCATTGCTTTGTTACATTGCTTGGATACCTTTAAGTCACATGAAATAATGACTCCTAGATCCCTTTCCTCCTCAGTAGTTTCTAATGTAATTCCATTAATGATATATTGAGCTTTTAGGTTTTTGTGCTCAAGTGCATGATTTTGCATTTTTTGGCATTAATCTGCAGTTGCCACACTCTTGACCATTTCTCCAATTTACCTAGATCATCTCTCATTTTCTGTATCACTCCTGGGGCCAGATTTACTAAGCTGTGGGTTTGAAAAAGTGGTGATGTTGCCTATAGCCAGGGCCAGACTGGCCATCTGGCAGTTCTGGCAAATGCCAGATGGGCTGCTGGGGGATGGGCTGGTACACAGAGCTGCTTTATAACGGAGGCTGTCACTATCAAGTATAGATTTTCTGCTTCAGCTAAAGAAGCTTCGCAATGATGAAGCTTTCCCCTAGTGCCAGAAAATCAGTCAATGAGGGAGTAGCATAATGACATCAGCTACTCCCTCATTGGCTGATTT
>WWET01005358.1:54746-79816 GCA_011038615.1 Limnodynastes dumerilii
GATGCTGGGGGGACTGGACACATGATGGGGGATGCTGGAGGAATTGTACATATGATGAGGGATACTGGGGGGACTGGACATATGATGAGGGATACTGGGGGAACTGGACACATGATGGCAGATACTGGGGGGAGACTACTGGACCCCTGATGGGGGGTGCTAGGTGGACTGGACACCTGATGGGGGATGCTGGGGGGGACTGGACACCTGTTGGGGGACTGAACATATGATGAGAGATGCTGGGGGGACAGGACACATGGTGGGGGAATGCTGGGGGGACAGGACACATGATGGGGGATGCTGTGGGGACAGGACACATGATGGGGGAGTTCCCATTGAAATACTGGTAAATTTGTTGATTTAACTTTACTTTATTTTAAATATTGTATTTGTTCCTGTTTTGTTTCTTCACTTCAAAATAAGATATATGCAGTGTGCATAGGAATTTGTTCATAGTTTTTGTTTTTACTATAGTCCGGCCCTCCAACGGTCTGAGGGACAGTGCACTGGCCCCCTGTTTAAAAAGTTTGAGGACCCCTGGCGTAGACTGTGTGCCTGGAATGCTGCAGGACTCTATTCCTGACACCTCTAGGCAACGGTTTGTCAAGGTCCATGGTAAGAAACAGAGTGCCAGCAGCATAATATTGACCCTTGCACTTACCTTAGTGGCGATTGGAGGGTTGATGGGGGTGGCCGCCTTCCCTGCCACCCACAAGGATGTTGTCTTATCAATAAATTACTGCACAATTAAGTGCCCCTTTCTCTCTTGACTTACATTACAATTACATTGTCTCTTTCTCAACACAGCTTTCAGGTTGTAAAGATATCCATGCCTCAGTTAATACTGCTTTGTCCGAGGACATTCGCCATTTGGACCTCAACATTCATCTATAAGAGGTTTCCCTGCGGCGATATATCTATATTTATGCTGTTTCATCTATTCACCGGTTGGCTAGTGCATCAGTTCAAGTGTTTTTGTGCCATACCATATGTTCAGTTGTGTCTCTCTTAGCATGCTTTTTGTATAACATAACGTATATATTTTTCCTATTGTCAATTTTCCAGGTGCTTTTTTATGATTGTATTTGTTACCCTTCCATAAATAAAACTTTTTACATATACCACTCACTTGTTAATATTGCTACAGAGTATTAAGGCCCCCATACACTAGAGCGATTATCTGCCCGATCGTGCAATTATCGTGTAATTGAACGAAATATTGATGTAGTGTATGGTAGCGATTTTTGGATCGACCGAACGATAATTGTTCCAAAGGCGCTTTTGTACTATGATTTCGTTGTGTTAAATATTTGATTATTGTCTTGTGAGACCGTGCGATAACCTGTAAAATCGCATTGTGTATGCCCATTCAACGATAATCGTGGAATCGTTCATGATGCCGTGACGACACTTGTGGATGGGACTATGGGAAAGGATATGACAGATTTATGTGTACGTAGCGCATAGTGCGTCCACTGTCCTGTCATTATTCTTCCTGGCGAAACTGCGTGTTAGCACTGTCTCATCCTTGCATTGCGACACAAAAGATGTGTATTACCAAAGTTTACTCGGCACCACACCAGAGGATAAAGGGATTAAAGCGGTCTGGCTTTTGGAACAGGGACTTATTCACCTGTGGCGCCATAGCAATAGACGTTAATCAACTGAATAATAACATAAGTGTCTGGCTGCTGTGGGGGCTGTTTACACTAGAGTTAATGTGCTGCCATTGTGCCATTGTGGAAAGTACAAAGTATTATTTCTCAAGAGAAGGTGTTAAAAAACGCAGACCACACAATCTCAACCAAGAATTATGTTTATTGTCCAGTAAAAACTTTTTTTGTTTTGTTTTTATTAATGAACATTCAGAACCTGATTGAAATGGTCAACAATGCCATACAATCGAAAAGAAACAAAGCTTCTTGCAGCATATCCAAAAATTATAACATAATAAAGAGCAAAAGACTATATATAAGAACCAGAGACTATATTTAACGGTTATATTTGTCTTCTTGCGTTTTGTTTGGCCTGTTTTTTATTTCAATAAGCTGGGAAAAGATGGAATCAATGTTTTTATTTATTTTGCGTAGTTGCTGGATGCAATCTTTAGCCATAGTTATGATAGCCTGGTTGGACTTCTCCTCATCCGTGGTCTGCTCCCCACTAGAACTGGGCGTGCTTTCATCCGATATAACTATGACACCTGCAAAGGAAAATTGGACACACTCAATATTTTACTTTCACAGTATCTGCATTCATCACTGAGCCACCAACACAATACTAACCTTCAGTGCTGCTTATATTGTCGATTTGAGCTTCAGTGGCCTCTGCACAAGATTCCTTCTTGACAGAATCTTTTTCTGTAAAGCAATGCAATTATCAATATGTGCTATGGGCAATGTGCTGAACAAGGATTACAGAATTTTAGGAGAAAAATTACGTTTTTTAACAGTACTGATCTTTCCAGTAATGGATGCTTTATCAGTTGCTCAAAGATTCTTTCCTGAAATGACAAGACAGATGTATGCCATCATTCTCATGGCCGGCATTTAATGCCACACTATAGTGTCAAGCGGTTCCTGCTACATAACGAGAACATGAAAACAAGCAAAGAATAAAAGGAGAGTATTAATATGTTGGTGTGTCTTCCTTAAACTTACTTTTTATAATACTTTGTATCTTAGCCAATCGTGTCTTTTCTTTCCGTTTCAGGTCTGACCAGCGCTTCTGCACCTGCTGCTTCTGATAGTAATGGCCAAACTTTCTATGAAGAATCTCGATGACTCTTGTCATAACTTTTCTTTTGCGGGCATTCACCGCTTGGAACATTTTCAGATGTCAATCGCAATCCCATTTATCGAAACAACTGGACAATCGTCTCGACCTCTGCACTTGTCATGGGCATGGAACGAAGTTCTTCTTCTATATTAAAAAGCCGTTGTGGTTTTTTTTCTGTCATCTTAATTTAGTTTTTTTTCGGGTCACATTTTTCGGCATCTGCCCTTTCACCTTCGCATCCGTCATCCATTAAAGCACTATTGTCTACTGGGGTGTTGGCTGGGTCACCTTCGCCGCCAGCATCAATAGCGTCCATCACCTTATCAGTCTCATAGCTTTCTCCTCACTTTTGCTGTGGAATAGCTCGGTTGGGTACATTTTCAGATGGCAATCGTAATCCCATTTATCGAACAACAGACAATCATCTCGACCTCAGCACTTGTCATGGGCATGGAACGAAGGTCTTCCTCCATATTACAAGGCCGTTGTGGTATTTTTCTGTCATCTTTATTTATTTTTTTTCGGTTCAGATTTTTCGGCATCTGCCCTTTCACCTTGGCATCCGTCATCCATTAAAGCACTATTGTCTGCTGAGGTGTTGGCTGGGTCACCTCTGCCGCCAGCATCAATAGCGCCCATCACCTGTACCGTCTCTGTCTCCATCACACTAAAATGTCTGCCACCGCGGAGTGATATTGTACAGTTGAAGGAATTAATTTGATTAAAACTGTCTGCACCCAGCAGATAAAAAGTGCGTAGTGGACGAAAGTTTCTCATAACTTCTCATAACTTTCTCATCACTTTTGCTGTGGAATCGTTCGGTCGGTGGCAACATTGTTCCCTTCATCGAAACTTTGGAATTTAAGAGTATGTAGTCCTTGCTTCCTATTCTAAATCGTTATTATATTACAGTATGTCCCATATATGTCCCATATTCTCCAAATATCCTTTTAAACAGGCCACAACAGTTGAATTGTAACTGTAGTGTGTAACGGTATGGTTTATATCTATTGTGCATGAGCAGGTGCCTGTATTGTGTATTTATGTATTGTGTCCTATTGCAACTGTATTGTGTAGTTATGGATTGTGTAATCCTGCAATTGCAGGAATGGTATAGGATGGCTCTGTATGTAGTATATCTATTGGGTCCCATTGCAATCGAATACATGTTAGAGCAAGTGTCTGTATTGTGCAGTTATGTGTACTATGGGAATTGCAGGAATGGTATAGCATGGCAATTGAATACAGAATGTATCTATACGTATTGCCAAATGTGTTGTGCAGCATATATTGCTTTTTGCATAATTTTACTGTCCATGGGGTAGATCCAGAACTACGTGTGCAATACGTTTCCACGCGTAATGTATTTTCGCACGCGTATGTTCTATACACTCCCCTAGGCACACCCCTTGAATGTACGTATTTCATCGAGTTCCGCTTCCCAAACCCTACCTTAACTTTTGTTTTGTGTAATAGCGTACGTCCGCTAACGGACGTATAGACTATGTGAACGTACGCCGCTTAGCACGCCCAGACTGTACACTTTAAATACAAACCTCCACCTACTTCACGTAAATCGAACGTATTGTTGACTCATGTAAAATTGGCACGACCACACGTAAGTATTTACGTGAATGGCGTATTTTCTATGGTGCGCATGCGCAGTACTTAGAAATAGATTCGCTCCGATGCGTTGTTCTGGATTAGGCCCCATATTTGTAATATTGTTTCCTTTCACTCTTGTTCACAGCCATGACTGACCAAAAAGAATTTCTCAGTGAATTCATCGAAGCCTACCATGGGCAGCCGTGCTTATGGCAGTGCAAGTCAGTGGATTACCACAACTGACAAAAGAGGGCAGTCGCAATAAAAGTGTTGGTGGTGGTGTCCAAGCCACACTACCCCCATGCTGATGCCGCTTTTGTGAAGCAGCAATCTCAGGACTGTCTACAAGAAGGAGCTTAACAAAATTAACAACTCTAAAAGATCTGGCTCTGGTGCGGACCAGGTCTACACTTCGCGGTTGTGGTATTTCAGCCTGCTGTCCTTTACCATGGAAACGGTAACAGCAGCACCATCTGTTTCCACTATAGATGCTTCGCCGGACACCAATGTGTACCCTATGGATGAAAGTGGCATGGTGAGCATGACATACAGTAAATATTTAGACACATACGCTCCTTTGCCCATTTAATTGTTTTTTATTGTTATAGGTATAAAGTGTATTTACTATATCCTGTCATTTTGCCATGGAACAGCCTCATCACCCATAAAATACTGTACATATGAGTCACGGGTCACCTTTGCAATGTGATTGGCATTTCTATAAGTAGATGGCTGCAAAGGTGCCCATATCTCACTCTCCTCTGGATGATGTAGTGTGTCCAGGCCTTCAGGGGGGTTAGAATGTTGGTAGTTTTTCCTGCGCAATAGATTATGTATGGCACATAGAAACATAGAAACATAGAAAGGCCTCATTCACTAAACGCGATTTGGCCCAAATCACGTGATTTTGAGCTTTAAAATCGCCAATTGCGATTCACTAAATCACGTGATTTTAAGTATTTTGAGATCGCGGGTCCGCATATCGCGGTCCCGACTTTTTTCTATTACAAACATACAATGGGGCAGATCCTGAACTACGCATTTCCGCGAATTTACGTGTGGCGGAGACGTAAATTCGCAGATTTGTACGCACTGCGCATGCGCACCGCAGAAAATACGCACATTCACGTAGCGTATTTTCAAACGTATGGGTAATTCACGTATTGCTAACGTAAATACTTACGTGTGGGCGTGCCAAATTTACGTTAGTGACCAATACGTGCGTTTTACGTGAAGTAGGCGGGGGGTGGTATTTAAAGTGTACAGTATGGGCGTGCTAAGCTGCGTACGTTCGCGTAGTCTGTACGCCCGTTAGCGGACGTATTCTGTTACGTTAGAAAAAGTTAAGGTAGGGTTTGGGTCGCGTAATTTGTGAAAATACGTCCGTGCAAGGGGTGTGCCGTGGGGAGTGTATTGACCTTACGTGTACGAAAATACCCACCGCTAAAATACGTACGCACACACGTTGTTCTGGATCTACCCCAATGTTAGTATGATAGATCCTACATTTATTGCTCATGATTCCAAAGGCATTCTCCACAACACGCCTTCCAGAAGATAGCCGATAGTTAAAAATCTGTCTTTCCGTTGTCAAAACTCTCTGCGGGAAAGGGCGCAGAATGTGTTGATGGAGGGCAAACGCCTCATCTGCAGCAAAAACAAAGTTAAGACCGTATTTGCACTCGCGTTTGGATGGCAGATTTAATTTGCCATCCTTCATTTGGTCCATGAATGTTGTCTGCTCAAGTGCACCCCCGTATGAGACTCTTCCATTTTTGCCCACATCTACATACAAAAATTCGTAATTTGCATCAGCGATTGCCATCAACACAATGCTAAAAAATCCTTTATAATTGTAGTATTGAGAACCACTGTTTGCAGGTGGCGTGATTCTCACATGCTTTTCGTCAATGGCTCCTCTAGAGTTAGGGAAACCCCATTTCCGTTCAAAGTCTTCTGCAACTCTATGACACTTCTCAGGGTTTTTGGGGCAACTGAAAAACAAAATTAACACATTATTACACTTGCCATAATTGCTTTTTAGTGTACACATACTGATTTTCCATTGTATTGTTATTTTTTCAGCCCTCCGTTTTCAGTGAAGGACATGCCTCTTCATTTGAAGTCAGGGAGGAAAGCAGCCATTCCCAAAACAACAGCACACCGCAACCATGCACAAAAACATGGAGGAAAACACCCCGTCTGTCCGTGGATCCCAATGATGCCGTGAAATCTCGGGTGTTGGAAACGGCGGAGAAATTCTTCACCCAAAAGACCACGGACAGATATGATGCATTGGGGGTGGTGTACGCCAGCACATTAAGGGCCTTGAACACAAAGCGTGCTGACGAGGCAGAGAGGCTCATGAACTAGGTCCTCTACAGGGCCAAACGCTCTGAGATAACCAGTGGCACCTACCTGGCCAACCTTGCCACCACTGAGCAGTTTGCCCACCAGCATCATGTACCTCCCTGTGCCTCACCCCCATTACCTCCCCCAATGGGTCACAGGCCCCACTATGTACCGTTGGCCTCATCAACCCCCATACCCCACCCACAACCCCATGCAGACTACAGCGCAAACGCTTTCCATTAAGAACAGTTGTAGTGGAAAATATTTATTTATTTATTTAATGATTTTTTTATTTATTTTTTATATATTATTCGTTACTGTTGTGTGCGTTATTAAAGTTTATTATTTACATTTGCATTTTTTGCTTTTATTTGTATTGTATTTGTTTTTGTTTACCAAAACTTTACAACCATGACATCTTTATATTGTTACCATGTGTTTTAGTTAGGCCTGTCACCTGCTGTAGGGCAAAATGTTGAAAAGTAATAGAAGAAGCATGCAGTAGTCAATATCAAATACCTTAAAATATTCCCTTTTCTTATACAATGCCTCAAATGTCTCTGGTATCAATCTCCCCAAAGCTTGAGCTGAAATTGCGCAGCTAAACTTTAGATCCTCAAATGACCTCCCAGTAGCCAGAAAGCGCAGGGTTGCCACGAGACGTTGCTCAGGCATGATGGCAGTCCGCATCTTTGTGTCCTGTCTTTTAATGTATGGCGTCACCATATTCAGCAAATTCTCAAAAGTCTCATGATCCATACGCAGAAAGTTTCAGAAGTCATCAGGATTATTCTCACAAATTTTATTTAAAAGGGACATATAAGAGAACGACTCTCTCTTTTTAAGCCATTCTTTCGCCCAACAACGCCGCCGCAGCCGCAGTAGCTTTGGCTTCTTAGCCCTCTACCGCATCAAGGTCACCACAGTCAGACCGTAGACGCGCTTCTTATTCTCCTCCCACTTGTCTGTTGGCGCGGGTTATAATTTCTCTCTCCGTGGCTGCAGTCTCCTCGTGCTGTGTCTCGTCCTGTCCTCGGTCCATGCTACTCGTGCCTCAGGCTATGTATCCTCAGTCTCTCCAGTTCCTGCTCTCTGTTGCTGGCGTGGTTTGATGTTACTGTCTCTCGTTTCTCTGAAGCTCTTTTAGTCTTCTTCTGTCGGTCCTTTTCTATTGTGGCTACTTTCCAGTACTTAGGACTTTTTGCTATTTGCTATTTGTTATTTACAAGCGGTGTTCAGTACATAGTGCTGTTGCTTACTATTTGTTTATTTACAAGCGGTGTTCAGTACATAATGCTGCTGCTTACTATTTATGTGTCTACCAGCGGTGTTCAGTACATAGTGCTGTTGCTTACCATTTTGTTATCTACAAGCGATGTTCAGTACATAGTGCTGATGCTTACCATTTTTTTCATCTACAAGCGGTGTTCAGTACATAGTGCTGTTGCTTATTATTTATGTGTCTACCAGCGGTGTTCAGTACATAGTGCTATTGTTATTTAACTTTGGGTCAAATCCAGCACATAGTGCTGTGGTCGTTTACTATCCATTTTAACAAGCAGTTCCCCAGCACATAGTGCTATTGTTTGTATTTCTTTCACCAACTGTGTCCAGCACATAGTGCTGCTATTATTTGGCATTTACCTGTCTATTCATTCCTCCAGGTTCAAGCACATAGTGCAAACTGTTATATTGCATCTTACTGCTTATTCATGTCCAGTACATAGTACTGTGTTGTGTTTTATTTTGTATGTGGCACATAGTGCCTGTTCTTTCAGTTTTGGCCTCTTGGCATCTTCATGCTGTTGTCAATAAACTTGTCCTTGCTACCACTCAAGTTCCTCTTTATTGTTTATATTGGGTATTGAGAATCACTGGCTGAGCTCTGAATGTCTTTCCATCTTTTCTAAAAACTCCCACTTTCCTACCCTTTACCCTTCTCTCTCAGAGAGCATAACATTTTTAATCCATTCTTTCGCCCAAAAATGCCGCCGCCGCCACCGCTGTAGCTTTAGCTTCTTAGCCCTCTGCCGCATCAAGGTCACCACAGTCAGACCGTCCACACGCCAAAGCATGGACATCCATGTTGCTGGGTTATGGCTGTAATGCATATGAATATACGTGTACAGGAAGTTAATAGCGAATACTTCCTGAAAAAAAAAATGGACGGCCGAGGGACGCCCCTTATGTAAATACAGTATGAAAATCGGATGAGAACTGAAATTTAACGTGTTGTGTATGGAGAAAAGCAATTTTTTCCGAACGATTAAAGTGGTTGGAACATCGGGCTTTCCACACATTTTCGGGAGATTATCATTTGAAAGTAGCGCAGTGTATGGCACCGATATTGTTTGGCTCTCCCCGGAAAAAATCGTGTGTTTTTTCGGTCGATCGATCGATTGCATGCGATTATCGTATAATCGCTCTAGTGTATGGGGGCCTTTATTGTTTAAGCACAGCTTCTTTTTATTTCTTTATTTAAAGGTGGTTGTGAGCCTAGGTGGCACAATTTTCATCTTTCAATAGGCCGTCAATATCATCTGGCCTGATTTTGGGCTTGTCTTGGAGGGCGGTCTGCTTACGCACTAAAATGAGATTGGGCGCCTGGTTTGTGTTGTGATTTTTTTTTCAGTTATATGATGTTACATTTATTTTCTGCATTATGTGACCTGTACATTTTTAATCTCTTTCTGGCCCCCTATCAATTTAGCATTCCCAATATGATCTGGATCCCAAATATACATTTAACCAATTCAAATAATATTTCAGTTTAATGAATACATTTATATTTTACCCACAAAGGAGTGTCTGTCATCTTGAGTTGTCTGTATCTTGGGTGGAGTGGCATGGTTGGGGGGACACACATCATACATGGGAAGCTTATAGCTCAGACAGCAGAGAAGCAACCTTCAGAGGCAAAGATCCTGACTTTACATCCTGACATTGCATCCATTGCATTAGCCCATTGTGAAAGTATGTAAAGATGTGTTACACTATTGGGCAAATGACTCTGGAACAAGCCTATTGTATAGCAAGTTGTGAGGGAATGCTTCTCATCCTTTGCTTCAGATCTAACTACAAAACCTTATTGGCATCTTTGCTTTTTTATTTTTTAACTTGCTTCAAAGTGATAGTTGACCTCTGTTTGGGATGGTAGGTTGCAGATTCTATTTCCTCACGACTAATCCAACAGTGATTTCTGGGTTATCCAAGTTTAAATAACTTTTCCCAATGTTGTGCGTGTCTGTTATTTTACATTTTCTCATAATTCTCTTTGGTTTTCATTTTTACAGCTACCCTTCAGATTTACTGTACAACCAATGTTATTTTAATTAGGGGGTGTTTTACCCATAAAAGATCATTCATAGAGGCTAAATGTAATCTTTCTCTTGGAGATAGCACAACACAGGGGATAACAGATTGTTTTCTAATCTGTAGACAAATAATACATTATGATTTTGAATATTTACTTTAAGATTCTACTGGTTCGTTAAAAAAGAAAAAAAGCACTGCCTGGAGCAATATATGTCAAGGTTGCCGACTCTCCCTGAATATCCTTGAGACTCACGAAATTGAGCAGTTCTCCCAGTATCTCCCGCAAGTCCCGACCCCCTCTAAACTCTATGGTAATCCCTAGCCTAGAGTTACTAGGGATGGGCGGGACTTGATGATGTAATCAAGCCCCGTCCACCCTCTAGAACACTAGAGATTACAATAGTGATTGACCAGGGGCAGAGCTTAATGATGCGATTTGCATAAATCGCATCATTCAGCCCCACCCCTTGCAGGCATCAATGATCTCCCGAAGGGAAGCCTTAAAAGTCAGCAACCCTGATATATGTAAGTGTCATTTTTGCAAACACACTCACATATTCCTCACATAGGAGAAACTCAAACACAATCATGTATTATCTTAGCAATACTACATTAATGATAAACTTTATATACAAGTTTCCATGCATCAGGATGTCAGAGTCACATGGTATGCTGGCCTATACCTATAAGAGGCTGTTTGCAAGGACCTGTGTGTGTGTGTGTGTGTGTGTGGAAAATCTGGTATTGGTGGTAAGAAACAGTCCAAGAGCCAGATTTACCAAGCTGCGGGTTTGGAAAAATGGAGATGTTGCATATAGCAACCAATCAGATTCTAGCTCTCACTTTCTTTTTACAAACTAGAGAATGTCAGCTAAAATTTAATTGGTTGCTCTGGGCAACATCTCCATTTTTCCAAACCAACAGCTTAGTAAATCTGGCCCCAAAGCTGAGAGGAGACCTATATTTCCAAACTCTTACATTATGTTATTAGTGTTTGCAACTATATTGTGTCACAAGCTACCCATATCTGAAACTAATCCCCAAGCTCATGCAATGATGGCTGCCGTTTTCTCCCTGTCTTGCCAGAGAGAACCAGGTGTGTGTTGTTATACACATAATTACTCTCACTTTCATAAAAGACTTTGATAAATGAGTCAGCGCTATTGTTGATATAATTTGAATCACATGTGGCTAATGCTTTCACAAATAAAATTCTTCCCACTGCATCTGCTTAATGAACAGTCTGAAAAATTACTATAGCAAAAGAAGAGAGAAAATGGAAAAGGAAAGTCCATATGCATCAACGAAAAACTGTGGTGAACCCATCATTAGGATGTAATGAGAACTATCAATAGGTATTTTCATTTAATTAAGGAGACATTAGTCACATGTTTAGAGTGAGGCTCTAATCTCTGGTTTGCTAAGATCATATATGTTCTAACACTTTGATTTGTGGTTTGTAAATGTAGTTATGTACTAAAGGGCAAACCACAATTCATTAGGTAATAACTTATCAAACCTCATACTTACTCACCACTTTCTAGTAACAGAGGTCCGGATTCACAGTTACGTAGTTTTCGTCTTACATACGTTGTTTTAAAAATTGAGCTACTATGCATGCCTAGTAGCTTATTTACACTATCTACATACCATTTCTGTACATAGATTGCGTAAGCGCGGTCTTTAGCTTAATTCCTAAAACAATGTACGTAAGACGAAAACTACTTAACTGTGTATCCGAACCAGAGGGAAAGATAGGGGAACCAATACAAGCCTCTTTAATAAGTCCCCTGAAAAGTACGGGATTGCACATGTGTGCGCCAGATGTTATGATATGAATCTCCTAGTATATGGAACTAAATTCCTTTGCTAGGAGATCCGAAAGGGCCGATGGTCAGCTGTTCTGCACGGATCTGCGTTCAGATGATCCATGCAGAGAACAAATATTACATGAAATCTGAACTTTCATCACCCTAAATGGATCCCATTTATATACACATATTTATAACATAACTAAGTAGCCCATAGTAATGTTTTCAGTTTTATTTTACCCTGTTTACCATAATAGATTTCTTACAATTCCTGTAAATTATATAAAACAGGAAACAAAAGAGAGGTCCGGTGCTCCAAACAAACATTCTATAACACTATGTTTTAGCATATTCATAAAAAGGAGGTTTAGGTCACAATATAGCTATATTGGGTTAAGCTCAGCTGCCCAGAGTCAAGGCACCTCCTGTAGGTGAGTCCCTATCCATCGACTATATGTGTACTCAGGAGGTCTGTATTAAGACACTCCTGCCATTTGAACAGTGTGCAGCGGCCATATTGGGGAGGGGTCAGGCTCCCAAAGTAAAACTAGTAACAGTAACAAGAAAACACAAGCTGCGCTTCTAATTCAATATATAAAATGTGTGCAAGTGTATATATAAACTACAAGGAACAAAAGAGAGGTCCGGCTCTACAAACAAACAAACAAAAAATCAATCATATAAAACAGACCATTTCAGCAATGCTCCCATCCCTAGGGCTAGTAAATCACCACCATTCACACATCCATGGACATTACATGATTACATGAGATCACCATCACATCCTCTATAGCCCCTCTCCTCTACACTATGACTTTCCACAAATGTATAACCACAGTACAAGCTGCAGTGTATATCGCAAGTTGTACATCCACCCAAGCACGGTAGTAAAAGTTAAAAAAGAAATAAAGATTTATTTAAATGTCATTCCACAATTTTTGAAGATTCCCCAAAAGAGTCATCAAAAGTGGACACATCATATTCTGGCAGTGTAGCAGTGACAGCAATCACTTTATGACTGTTGGAAAAAAGAATGCATGGATAAAGCATCGAGTCAAGATGTGAATGCTGCAACGGGTAAGACTTTCCCTTACCCTTACCCTCCCCTTCTATTAGCCTAACCTTAACCATCCATCTCCCACAGCCTAACCCTAACCTTCCCATTCTATTAGCCTAAACTTAACTGTTGTTTATAAATTCTAAGGTGTTACGTGCAGAAAAAGCACATGTATGCGCCCTCCCCTCCAGACACGCCACTTACACACTTTGCCTAAGTAAGTGGGGTGTCATTGAGGTAGATCCAGACCAAAGATTGCTAGCGTTTTTATGCTAGCCGCTGATGTAAAATCGCCTTTTTGTATTTACAGCAGATGTTATGCCATGTTATTCTAAATGTATGTACCATCAGCGTAACTATGAATGAAGGGGCATGTCATCCATATGACACCCGTAGTTACACTTTGTAAGCGAAGGTAGGCCGTTACGTATGTAAATCAGTTACGTACGTCAGTACTTATGCTTTAAAAAGTTAAGGTAGGGTTTGGAAAGCGTAAAACGACCAAAGTACGTACAAGTGAGGGGAGTGCATTGAAAATACGGTAGCGTAAAGACGATACGCGATAAAACGTAACAAGCACTTAGGTCTGGATCGGCCCCATTATCAAGTCAGGATCTGGTCTCTATGTTCAAGTACAAAGGAAGAGATTTATTAGAAAACAAGAACAAGCATAAACTAGAGGCTGGTAGATTTAGAGGAAATGTCCAGAACAATTGCTTCACTGAAAGCATAGTTAATAGGTTGAATAACAGCCCATCTGAGGTGCTAGAGGCTAAAGCAGTAGAAAAAGTAAACATGTTTGATATAAATATAAGGATAAAGAAAAAAGAAAAAAGAAACGGTGTCAAGGTAATGGGTCAGGAATTTCTGCTTTGGATGCACTAATGCAACAATGTGCTACACTTTTCAAAAAGGGCTTTGGGGATGGCAGAACTCCTGGGTAAGCAAATATCTTTAACAAAAAGAAATGAAGAAACCCTGGGGTAGCTTAAAGTGCATGAATTTAAAGGGATTAGGGTGCAAAGGGAGTAAGTAAAAGGTAGAAAAGTGACCCAGCATCATCGACTAGGACCATAACCAGTGCCACCTTGGCTGACTAGTAAACTACTGGCCACACTGCAAAATTGGTGGCATTGTTAACTGAGGAATCCTCCAGGTATGACAAGTTCTCAATTTCCTTGGAGCGTTTTTTGTTACTACACCTGCAGGGGAAATTATTAAAATGGGAACCTCATCTCAGGCCTGATCCAGACTTAAGGTCGTTTTACATACACAAGCGTGCCTACTAAGAATCATGCACTCCCCTGGGCACTCCCCTTGCACACACGTAACTTAGCTGACTTACATGTTCAGAACTCTGCCTTAACTTTTCCTTGTGTATCTCTGGTCGTACGTATCACCTTATCGTACATAAGTGCCAAACCCAGACTATACTGTACCATTTAAATGTGTATAATCGGCTTGCGTAGGAATTTTTACATACAAGGGGGTAGATCCAGAACTAAGCACACTAGTGTATTTACGCTAGCCGGAGATGTAAAAACGCTATGTTGTATGTACTGCGCATGTGCGCGGCAGATGTTACGCCGCGTAACTCTGAACGTACATAACGGCCTAGTATCAACAGCGTAACTATGAACGAAGGGACGTGCCAGCCATACAACACCCGTAATTTAATTATCCTTCGGAGGCAGGGTAAGGCATTTAATCATATGGGGCCTGATTCAGAGATACGATTTCCACGGCACTTAGGAGCGTATATTTAAGATCCTAGAAAATTTGCAAAACTGCGCATGCATAGTAATAGTGCAACGCCATTTACGTAGCGGTTAGGAGCGTAAATTCGCTAAGAGCGTAAGTTTGAATCGCACGCAAGCACTTAAGATCTTAAGTGCAGCGAATCTTTAAGATCTTAAGGATTTGCATGGAAATGGGCGGGGGGAGGCAGGGAAATGAGGGAAAGTGGGCGCAGGCTGACACTTAGGATCTTAAATGAACGCTACCACGTCACTTAAGATCCCAAATGACAGAGTAGAGTTAGGGCAAGTCAATGGTGGTCTAAAGTTTAAGATCCACCGCTGTTTGCAAGGGGAGTGACTCTTTATGCAGTGGGCTGGAACCTGCTAGGATCTTAACATTAGATGCGTATATTTGCGATCTTTTTGCAATCGCATCTCTGAATCAGCCCCATGAGGAACAAATATATGGGCGTACTTAGACACGTGCGTGAATCCTTTACGTATGTCAGTAGTTACGCTTTGAAAAGTTAAGGTGGGGTTTGGTAAGCGTAAAATGGCAAAAGTAAGTATTTACTATGCACAAGGGGAGTGCATAGTAAATACGCTACGCGATGAAACGTAATGGGAACGTAGGTCTGGTTAGAGTCACGATGCATAACATCCGCCGCACGCATGTGCATTGCGTTCCCACAGCCAGATTTACGCATGCAGCGTAAATTACTGCGCCTCGCAGTGAGCCTGGCAGGACCGCAGGTAGTATTTACTAATACTTACCCCTCCGGCAAGGTCCCACAATGGTCTGCGAGTCTTTCGCCAGAGACGTTCAGCTGCGCTTGTAGATTAAATCCCGGCGCATGCGCAGTGGCTAACTTTGGGAACTTGAAAATTTTCAAGTCCCAAAAGTTAAATACACTGCACATGCGCTGGGAATTCATCTTCAGGACTGCAGAGAAAGATGCTGGACAGGTAAGTTTAGCTCTTTCTATAATTTATTATTTTTTTATGTTAATGTTTATGTTTGTTTATATTTAAATTATAAATAAAAAACCTTTTAAATTTTATTTAATTATTTATTTATTTATTGTTTTAAAAACACAATAATCTGTACTTACACTAATGCCAACTGAAGATGCCGTTATATAGAGTGTCGGCGCAGATTGTTAAAATACAACGATCAGTCGCCCGCATTCATCAGAGCAGACCGGCGATCGGGGGTGCTGCATCTATAGATCGCCATGGTTTCCATGAAAACGGTCTTTACTGAAAACAAAGGCTTCACTATTTAGTAAATGGAGCCCAAAATGTTCTATATTGTG
Source organism: Limnodynastes dumerilii (assembly GCA_011038615.1). Classification (NCBI taxonomy): domain Eukaryota; kingdom Metazoa; phylum Chordata; class Amphibia; order Anura; family Limnodynastidae; genus Limnodynastes; species Limnodynastes dumerilii. Next base: position 70,720 of record WWET01005358.1, read on the forward strand.
AGGATTCACTGCGGCGCTGCGGTCCCGTTGTCCGGCTCCCCGCGATCTCTTACCTCCTCCTCGCTCCCTGCGCGCTTACATCCCCTTCAGCCATCGGTTGCAGCTGCTTCCTGGTCTCCGGCGGCATTCTGTGCTCCCTTGTGGCCTGTGCTAGGCTCTCCCCGCCTCCCGGCAGCAGCGTCATTGGTAACAAGGGACGCTCTTTCTCTCAGATCGTCGGGCTGGCGTCAGGCGCTGCCTAGCAACCTGGACGCCAGCCTATAGCATTACATCGCGCCCTTTCTCCCTGCCTGCTATTCGTCAGCCTCTATTTAAAAGTCATTCTCACCCAGAGGCTGACGCTGGTTATAGTCTCTGTTTGCAGTTACTGTGCCCGCTTCTTTTCTCTCTCTATTTGCCTTGTGCTTTATTTCTCTGATTCCTGAGTGTCCCATTGTTGCCCTGCCTGGTACCTTGTTCCCATTTACCTTCTGTGTCCATTGCTGTTTTTCTCCTACCTTATTGTGCTACCCAATTGTTATTTACCTGACCTCTCCTGAGTGATTGTGTCTTTTAACCCCTTAGGGGGTTTCTGCTGTTTGCCTGAGTGAGTGATCGCCCCTGTTAGTCTAGTTCGTTTTTTGTCTGTTCCGTCTTTCCCATTTGTCCGTCAGTCATTTCTTGTTATCTGTTGTTTGTTGCAGGCCATACTCTCCTGGCCTGCCTTCTCCCCTTTTCTTCCCTTCTGTTCCACTAGCTCTTCTCCCGGGTGTTGCCATTGAGATCCGCGACCTGAGGTTAAACCGGCTGCGCCAGACTATCCTTACCTTCAGAGGCTCTAGTGAAGAACAGGGTCCCACTAGACTCTGCGCTTCAGGCGGTTCCACTCGCAACGCACCCAAGCTTCACTCCAAGTTTCTCGACTTCATCATTTGGGACAATCTCCTGTACTACCGGACTCAAGTCCACTCACCCGTACCTGCTCCTACCCCTACAACTATCAGGTTAGTATATGCATATATGCATTTATTTTTAACAGTGTGATACTCATTACAGATATATGTTGCTCTGTGATTAAAAGCTAGTGACTCAGTAGTAGCACTTTTGCTGTACGGCTAAGGTCATGAGTTCAATTCCCGGACAAGGTCTTATCTGAATGGAGTTTGTATATTTTCCCTGTGTCTGCATGGGTTTCCTCTGGGTGCTCTGGTGCACACTCCAAAAATAGTGAATGGTTGCATAAACATTGTAAAGTTATATGTAATATTAAGGCACTATATAAAAAAAATATGTTAACAAATAAATGCTGTGCTATAATATATTGCCAAAAATAATGTTTGGCTCTTTTTAGTCTGGATATCTATACGTGTTTTGCTATTATGTACAGCATAGGGACTGTGGGTTAATGGCAATGTTGCGTTAGTAGTACTGACTTGTGTTATTGTGCGCAGCTAACAATTTAATTGCCATATCATTAGCATTTCATTTGTGAAACATAACACAAAATATGGAGTAAATGAGAGATGTAATCATCTGTAATATAGAAAACATTACACTTACTTCTGATAGTGCTGCGAGGAGGAAGATTTACTGTATAAATTCAATATACATTTATGTACCACTTCTCATCCGTAAAATAACTTTGTTTTCAGTGTCATTTCTTAAGGACCAGAAGAATTTCCGTATATGTGCTTTAGGATACAACACTAAAAGTACTGCAATTGATATTCTACAGAATTCGAAGAACAGCTTTATGAGTTTATGTTTCATTTATTGTCTGTTTTGGACTGACCCTGTATGTTGTCTCTCTAAGTAATGTCATATGGGATGATTTGGTGTTGTGATCACCAATGTCGGACAAATGTGAGTAGTGTGTATGCAGGTACGACTGTTTGTCTGGCTGACTTATGTGCAAAGTAGGAAGTTATCTGTACATTGTGAATGGAGTCACAATTGTTTCAGCAAACGGTTAAGAAAGTCAATGATCTCAGGCCTGATGGTAAATTGGCATAGTGTATACATGTGAACCTGCATTCTCATTGGAACTTGCAATCATCAGGTGAATAGCAAGAGCCATCAAATCTTAAGTAGGACAGCACGGTGGCTCAGTGAGTAACACAGCACTGAGGTCATGAGGTCGATTCCCGGATTAATCCTTATCTGTGTGGAGTTTGTATGTTCTCCTTGTGTCTGCATAGGTTTCCTCCCACATGCCAAAAATATACTGGTAGGTTAATTGGCTATGTACTAAATAACCCTGTAACCCTGTATGTATGAATGTGTTAGGGACCTTACACAGCTCCAATAGGGACAGGGACTGATGTGAATGTCTAATATTCTCTGTAAAGCACTGTGGACAATTTGTGGCGCTATATAAATAAGCGTTAATAATAATAATACCTAGCTTTAGAGCTTAACACACCTGAGTAAAACCTTGATTTTGAACTGCAGGGGGAGGCAAATTGAGATATTGGGGCTGATTTAGAGTTACACTTCCACCTTTTTTTTAGGTGTAAGAGTAGACCTGAGCAATACCATGTTGAATTGCAAGGGGAGGCAGATTTTAATTGTAAAACCAGAATTAAAATAAGGACGTGGTTTCATAGCTCATTTTTAAGAATAAACATAAAGCTATGCAGTATTTTAGCTCTATGTGTAAAAGTAATGTATATTCCCTGCATGCAAAAGATTTTAAATTAATTAACACCCATAACTGAAAAATGGTTTAAACGAGCTGTACAATTGCACCTAAACAAAGGTGTAAGTGCATCTCTGAATCAGCCCCTTATGGGCTTCCTAGCTAAAATCTAAATTACTGATTAAAATAAAAGCTGTTCAGAATATGGCCCTGATCCAGAGCTGCGCTTCCGTCTTTTTTTCAGACGGAAGCGCAGCCAAAATGTCCACTGCGCATGCCCAGATCGGGAGCGTGCACAGAAAGATGGGCGCAAAAGTACCCATCCGACTGTGTTCGCATCCGACCGGGCCGCGCTTGTGGAATAATATTTAAATGAGAAAAGGGTCGCTTTTCTCATTTAAATACTGCTTCCACTACAATCTGCTGGCTGCTTAACAAGCCTTATGCTTACACAATCTCTGAGATGGTGTAAGTGTAGGCACAGCTCACCGGAGCTGAAGAAAATAAGTACAGTGCCCACATAAAAAAAAAAAAATAGCCACATGTGCCACTCAAAAATAAAAATATTAAACAAATGGCCATAAGATGGCCCAAAAATAAATAAAAAAATACTTACCTGCTCTGATGGGGGTCTAGTCTTGTAAGATTTTAATCTGGGGGGTTGGCCTTGGCAAAAAAACCCTATAGAGATGACGCAAACTATGTCCTCCGTGCAATGACAGATCTAGCATGGGAATATTTGAAAATATCATGATGTAAATCGTTATTTCCCACACTGGCAGAGGGTATAAGTATACCCCAATGACAGTAGAACTGCGTATTATTTGGGGGCGCGTGGACGTTTAGAAAGTCTTTTTTTAGAGGGCACAGTATGTTTTTTTTTTAAAGGAATGGGCATGGCACTCTATTTGGCGCCACGGGCACTGCATAGCAGGGCATGCTGCTGATAGTAGAGCTACTAGCACAAGCATGCCTTGTCATTCATGAGCATGCTTGCGCTCGTAGTTCTACTTGCGGCAGCATGCCCTGTCTGGCTGTACTTTATTTATTTATTTACATAGGTTGACGCGGCGGGGCAGGCGGGGGAAGGAGCTCTGGATCAGGGCCTATGTGTGCAATAAGCAAAAGCTTTGTATTTTCTCTGTGTACAAATTAATGCAATAAACTTGCCTCCAGTAAACATGTATTTGCTGACGTGTACATTTCAACTTGTGTGTACTCTTAAATTTGGGAATTTCTTAAAAATTGCAGATTATTGGTCATTTTGCTAATTTTTCCAGTTTTTGATGTAAATACCCTATTAAACATTTGTAGAAATATCTTATTTGAGTGAATCCTTAGTTACAAGATAAGAGGCAATCAAGTGGAAAGTTATCCCTGGGAAAAACCATGCTGAAGTCCATGGGGAAGTCAAAATTAAAGTTATTCTTTGCATGCTGGGAGAATACTTTCCTTTTGCTTATTGCACACAGATACTAACCAACTTTACTTGTTGACTGTTATTTAGACTTGGGCTGGGAAATATCACCTTTCAACTCTTTTACTGTTTGCAACAAATGAAATTCACCTTCCCTGTCATTCAACATTGTTTTACCCAGGTATAATTTTCCACCTGATTACCTCTTATTTTTAAACATTGGATTTGGTCAATAATGATCTAAAATGAAGATTTGTGTTTAGAGAAATTTGCTGTATTATGGCTCTGATCCACATTAGAGAGTAAGAGCACAACAGGTGCAAGTGTAGCCCTGAGATAAACCATGTTGTACTAAAAGGGAGGCAAATTTAAACAGTGAAAACAGAAAAAGAGTTGATGGGTGAAGTTTCCTAACTCAACTCTAATTTGCAAATTAAACATAAAGCTATGCAATATGTTATCCCAAAATGCACCAGGAAGGTCATAACAATAGGAAAATTTTATGCAAAATATTTAATAATATTTAATAATACAAACAATAAAACATTTAAAATTCTCCCAGAACACTAAAACCACAGAAAAGTTTGGTACATAAAAAAAATACAATAAACAAAAAAACTAAACAAAAAACATGCTTTCACCTCTACAAAACAGTCTCTTTTGCTTGCTAAAAGTGTTGTTCAACAGCTAAAAACATCTGGCACCTGTAGACAGCGTCCAGCTTACCAATTTTTGTAACTATAAAATACAATAGAACACTTTATGCAAAACTAAAGAGGTTTTTATATTACTAGTTGTATCAAGTAATATTAAACAGTCAAGAAATCTACATAACACAGCTAGACTGAAGCATGATCAGTCCTTCCAGATAATTGGCGACAAGAAAGGGAAGACTACAGACCTACATGTTAATAGTCAAACACTGTGAACGGAACTTGCGTGCCTGAGAATTTCTAATGCCAAAATCACATCATAGGGAGGATATAGCCCAATTTTCATCAGGAAAAAGTACAATACAATATAATGCAGAAAGAGAAAATACAAGCAACATTTAAACTCTAAAATGAAAATTGCATACTTGAAAAACAGAATCCTCTCTTGATTCAAGAACATAGCACATAATCAGCTTTTCAAGATCATAATTTCTATCATTTGCTGTCGACTGAGACAATACTTTGCAACAAGAAATTAGACAGTCAGGTGGCAATCGGCTGTGCATGAGCAAAGATAAGATTCTTCAGAAAACACACCAAAGTTAAAACCGCAGCAAGTCAATGTATAGGAGAGGCGTTGTAACCCCAGTATTATATGGGGGTTCTACCATGTGACTAAAGGCAATTGAATAACAAAACACAAATCTCTACAAGAGGGACAGTGTAAAGTAGTCACTTGCGATGCACTGAAACCACCTTCATACGTTGAACAAAATTTATGGTTATGAGCTTCAGAACAACAACAACAACTATAGTTGCTGCTTAAAACATATTTTATTAATTAACCATAATATACACGAGTACCTATTTTAACCATTCAGGGATACGTGGTACAACGTATCCCTGTGCACTGTGCACACCTTAACATAAGCAGAGGCAGTTGTGGACAATTAAAGCATCATACTAGACAAATATGATGAGGCAAAATATAGAAAATCCATCATAAACAATCCATAACAATTAATTAAACATATAATAGAAAAAAAACACACAATCTAACCCTAATCTATCAGAGGGGACTGGTCCTAATGAATGCCTAGTGGTCTCATGGCCACGCTTTACCCTTCTGGGTTCGAAGCTATCCCTCCCTTACTAGCCCTTATTCAAAATACCTCCACCAGCAATGTAAACATATGTGAGAGTACTGAATCCACCGGTATACTTCGGAACAGGACTCAGTAACCTGATGCGCGTTTCACCTCAGAAATGTCTTTGTCAAAGGTGCACCTTTGTTCCGACGTGCACCAGAGGATTCAGCAAGTCTCTGTTGTGTTTATTATGGTTTGTTCTCCTTTTTTTTACTGATTCGCAGCACCATTATTTGTCAGATTTGTTGTTATATTTTGTTGGTGCAACTCCCTTGTGTTTTTTATGTATTTTATTAATTAGATCAATCAATAGCATTATGAGCATGTGAATATTCAAAAATGTAACAGAGTTGTTATTGTGGACCAGAGACAGGGTATATATCAAATACCAAATTTCAAACAGACACAACACATAGCGGAATTATGCATAAATAGCAGAGATATACTCATCCAACTTTATTCATCCCGCTGCCCCAGGTATGGGAGGTATGTCTATGTAGAACTTTTATAAATCATTATAGAAATCAAATTAGATAAAGATATTTTCTACCCATTCCGTTCAGTATTTAGGAGAAAAATATCTCACCAAGGGCCAGATTTACTAAGCTGTGGGTTTGGAAAAGTGGAGATGTTGCCTATAGCAACCAATCAGATTCTACCTCTCACTTTATTTTTACATACTAGAGAATGTCAGCTAAAATCTGATTGGTTGCTATGGTCAACCTCTCCACTTTTCCAAACCCGGAGCTTAGTAAATCTGGACCCAAAATTTTTGTGCAGTTTATATATAAATAACTTTATGTTATAAGTACATGGCTCGAGTTCTGTGAATCTTATGCAGGGCATAAGAATTAAAGGAGAGGTTAAACATGAATGGTAAGCAAAATGTGGATGCTCCTTAATACTAACAACTACTGTTAAATTCTGCTGTCTGCATTTACCACTTTGTGCTGCTCTTGACACATGGCTTAACAACAAAATAAATTGTAACATTATATCAGAGAACGCCAGGACACAAGTGCCTCTCAGCGTTAGCACAGACATAACAAGAGCTGCAGCATCTGCTGAGGAGAGATAATTAAGTATCTCTGTATCGGCCTCTTTTCTCTGGCATCAAATGTTTCATTCAATTAATATAGAATGCACAGTTATTAACTGGTAGCAGGGTAATGGTTCACTCAGCAGGGATAGATTATCTAGGAGGACTCACTTCTTCAAAAATGCCTTGTCTGCCACAGGGGCCAAACAGACATTGCTGAACAACAGTCTGATGGCTTATCAGTGTGGCAGGGCACTTAAGTGTTTTAAACTTAATTATGTTAAACTGCTCATAAAGTTTTATCTGTAACAAGACATTTTGTACTATATAGAACTGACCAGACTTCTCATGCGTAATCTACCTGTCCCATGATCTGTAGAACCTATCCAAGCTACCTACTTCATGATGTCCCACTAATCTCGGAACAGCTCATGAGATTTATCTGTATATCATCCTGCATTATTGTCTAGAAATTTGGTCTTGTTTTTTCTTCAAAAATGCTGTTTATTAATTTTTCTTAAATATACAAACTTTTTGCATGAACATAGAGAGACACTCCATATATAAAGTTTTGGTATTGCACAATATACAATTACAGAATATGGTTACAGCCATACATAGAGTGTTCAGTAAATATTCATATAGACAAAGCAAAATAAAATAAAGTGAAATTGAATAACATTTAAAAACAACAACAACAACCAATAAAAAAAAATGTAATAAATAAATCAGAAATAGTAAACAAAGTCATACATTGTAATAATAACTTCATCCCCACATCTCAGATTAAGTAATAATAAAAGATTTAGGTGTTTGACATGAAGAGTCCTTCAATCTCTTTTCTAAATAGCTGAGTTACCTATCTGTCTGTGAAGATACCAAGTAGTCTGGTCAAATAATTGGAGAATCTGCTGCTGAATATTCATATCTAAGCTATCAATGAAGGGGCCCCATTATTTGTAGAATCTCTCCACACCTTTTTCTACGTCTGGCATAGTTGCCCTTCTATTGGAATCAAGTTTAAGTTGGAAGAGTCTAGATTCCATCCATCAATATTTGCATACAATAACGCTAATGGATTTTTAGTAAGTGATAATGAAAAGGTGAAATTTATTTATTGAACTACTTTATTCCAGAAGCGTTCTATTTTTCTACATGTCCATAAGCAATGAAAGAAAGATGCTCCCACACTTTTACATTTGAGACATGAACCTGATTCTTCAGGGACAATATGTTTCCTTTGCGCTGGCGTAGAAATTTGTTCTTAAGTGTTCAAAAAATATTATTCTTTTTTTCCCCACCTGGAATGCATCTATCATTTCTGTTCTATCTTGTTAGTTCAAGGTCATCAAGCATCAAAGACTTAAATGTGGAATACACTTTAAAAGGCTTAGTTATATTAACAACTGGTCAGTGCGCCCACTTCCCTTATTTCCCTTTTCCTGTTAGGCTCCTCCCCTTTATGATCAGTGCATCACAATCTGACCACCAACCATTACTATATTCTCTGTTACACACAGAGCTGACCCAGACTCAAACGCAAAAACGAATGTATCCTAAGCTTAGTAAAAACAAACGCAACTTATTAAAGGCTAAGAAGCAATCCAGATGTGAATGCAACTGCAGCTCTGAATCCTTATGTAAGATCAACAGGTTGCATATGGACTCATCCAATTTATTTGTTGGTGGTCAGATTATTATTATTATTATTTTTATTATATTATATTATATTATTTTTGGTTTAATTCACATTACTTTAACATATATCTTACCTGTTTATCTTATACATATCTTAGACAGTGTTGTAACCGCATATTTACATCCAGACTCAACTTTTCATTATTATTTTTATCATTGCTAGTACTGTATTTTGGTTTAATTTACTTTAACATATATCTTACCTGTTTATCTTATACATATCTTAGACAGTGTTGTAACCGCATATTTACATCCAGACTCAACTCAACTTCATTATTATTTTTATCATTGTTATTACTGTATTATTCCTACTTTTGGATATTAATTTACCTACCACTCCTATTGTATTTATACTCTGACTGACTTCCCATCACCATATCTCACTGCCCAGGTGCCCTCCACATTGATCACCTTGATATCTCTGTTCACTATCCTCTCTCATTCACCCACAAAATGACTTGTAGCTCCCATATCCTAAACCCTGCAACTCCCCCCCCCTCCCTGTCTCATTCCCATTTTAACCCC
>WWET01005358.1:85009-95271 GCA_011038615.1 Limnodynastes dumerilii
ACGAGACAGGAACAGGACTGGATCACTGGACTGGACCGACAGGACAGGAACAGGACTGGAACACTGGACTGGATCACGAGACTTGGAACAGGACTGGAACACTGGACTGGATCACGAGACTTGGAACAGGACTGGACCACTGGACTGGACCACGAGACAGGAACAGGACTGGAACACTGGACTGGATCACGAGACTTGGAACAGGACTGGACCACTGGACTGGACCACGAGACAGGAACAGGACTGGAACACTGGACTGGATCACGAGACTTGGAACAGGACTGGACCACTGGACTGGACCACGAGACAGGAACAGGACTGGAACACTGGACTGGATCACGAGACTTGGAACAGGACTGGACCACTGGACTGGACCACGAGACAGGAACAGGACTGGAACACTGGACTGGATCACGAGACTTGGAACAGGACTGGACCACTGGACTGGACCACGAGACAGGAACAGGACTGGAACACTGGACTGGATCACGAGACTTGGAACAGGACTGGACCACTGGACTGGACCACGAGACAGGAACAGGACTGGAACACTGGACTGGATCACGAGACTTGGAACAGGACTGGACCACTGGACTGGACCACGAGACAGGAACAGGACTGGAACACTGGACTGGATCACGAGACTTGGAACAGGACTGGACCACTGGACTGGACCCCGAGACTTGGAACAGGACTGGAACACAGGACTGGAACGCAGAACTGGATCGCAGGAGTGGAATGCAGGAGTACCAGGCACCTAGGAGACCTAGTTGTTCTGGCACTGATGGACCAGTGCACAGGGTTTAAATAGTGCGCCCTGTGCACCGATTGGCTGGAGGTCTGGAGAGCAGGAACACCATTGGAGAAGTGCGATCACCTGATCCATCCAAGATGGATCGAAGTACTGCTGGTTTGCCGCCAGAATTCCATGTGAGCAAACGCTGCAGTAATACTGGTAAACAGGCACAGGGCTGTCACTGTTTCAGTGACAGCCTCCGACGGACCGCAGTCGCTGCACAGCGGGAGATGGCAGTTCTCAGGGGGCCAAAGCATAGGTAAGTGCAGCGTCTGCCGCGGGTTGTGATACAGACTTGTGTCCGGCGCCCCACTTACGCATGCTAAGTGCTTTGACAATTGGGCACATGCGCCCTTCAGATGTTATGCGCGTTTTACGCACGTAATTCTATCATACGAAACTTAGTTCCATCATACAATAGAAAATCTGTAGTAAGGGGCTGGGCTTCCCCGTTGTCCGCCATGGTAAACATGTAACTTGTAGAGTGTGGGATGGGTATCCCACTTACTTAGCATTCGGATGGACCGCCAATTTGCAAATGTGACTTAAGGCTGCCTTATGACAGTGTAAATCACAATATTTACAAATGAGGGGATTGACAGTGGTAGTTCACTCCCTACTCTCGTGTGGACAGGCAGACCCCCGCACGTACGGAAAGCATGCAGGGATCTAAATCAGGTCCCAAGTGAGTAAGTCAAGAATCTGTCCAAAGGGTATCAAAAGTCAGTTGTTGAAGAAGCGGAAACAATTCTAACATCAGTAGATATATCAATGTGATTAATACCCAAGAAAAAATATCAGAAAAAAAATACCAAAGCAGAATGGGCCTTTATCACCCAGTACAATTAGAATTATGAACAGAACAGAAAAAGCCATAAGATAACATTACTTTCCGTTACAAAAGGACACATTCCCATCATCAATAATTTCCAGTAAACTAAGGTTTGTCTATAGGTGAGCACCATTCATAAAAGGTAAACTAATCAAAAGTACCTTACCCACTATAAAACCTAAAATACACATCAACAACATTGGTTTCTACAGATGTGGAAGCTGATTAATGTGCAAGGCCTGCTTATGGACACTGGGGATGATCCAGAGCTATGCCCGCCGACGTAGGTACGACGTAGGTTTAGCCGTTCTGCACATGCGTAGATAGGGATTATAGTTACTGGGGATACGGCATCCGTAACTGCAGCATAATTACGGATGAGGGGGCGTTAACTAGGAGGAAGGTAGGCGGGGGGAGGCAGGAAAATGAGGAAGGGAGGGCTGAATTAGGTCAGCACGCTCAGGGTCATGGCGTATTTACACTCTGTTACGCCGGCTGAAGTTAGAGTAGCCTTCAGCCGGCGTAACAGTGTGTAATTACACCGGGACAGGGGGGTGTTGGGGAGAGTGCATCGATGTTACGCTGAGCGTTAGTACGCTCAGCGCAACATCATAGCTCTGGATCAGGCCCATTAATGGGCCTGGATCAGGCCCATTAAGTGTAAAAGGAAAGAATTACCAGATTAAATATTTTATAGCTTGCCACATTAATCAAGTTATACTTTCTGGAATACAGATGTGGGATGTTCTCTGTAGGTTGCACTACAATTACCATTAAAAAATATGCCTTTTGGAGCATTTCAGAAACCTTCCCATCAGAGGGTATAAACAGGGGCCCAGTAATGAAAGGAATAATTCGCCGGAGGGACCCAGAAGAAAAAAGATCGTCCTGCAAGCAATGGGCTCTAGAAGATCCTGCCCCGGAGTCCGGAGTCCTCATGTAGCCTGACTGCAAAGAAAACATCTTAAATGTGAGCACTGAGACTATTTAATATGGTTTTTTTTTACAATTTCTATGAATAAAAATATATAAAACATAAAAATATATAAAATAAATATCTAAAAAAATATTTGTATTTGAGTAATGGTGAACATTTTTACTAAAATTCCATAGATGGGGATCTTTTTTTAAATACATTTTAGTAACGTACGTAGAACATTGGGGTAGATCCAGAACTACGTTTGCCGTACGTGTATTTTCGTGTGCGTATATTCTATACACTCCCCTAGTAACACCCCTTGAACGTACGTATTTTGTCAAAATACGCTTTCCAAACCCTACCTTAACTTTTGCCAATGTAACCGCAGTGATACGCACACGTACATATGGGCAACACGAATTTACGCAACTAAGCATGCCCATACTGTACACTTTAAATACAAACCCCCGCCTACTTAACGTATTTCAGACGTATTTTGGGCTCACGTAAAATTGGCACACCCACACGTGTTTACGTGACACATACGTGAATGGCCCATACGTTCACAATTACGCTACGATACAGAGCGTATTTTCTATGGTGCGCATGTGCAGTACTTACCAATAGGCGATTTTACGTCTCCACCACGCGTAAATTCGCTACGAAGCGTAGTTCTGGATCTGGGCCATTGGGCCTGATCCAGAACAACACTTCGGAGTGAATTTACGCGTGGCGGAGACGTAAAATCGCGTATTTGTAAGTACTGCGCATGCGCACCATAGAAAATACCCTCAATAGCGTAGCGTAATTGTGAAAGTATGGGCCATTCACGTATGTGTCACGTAAATACTTACGTGTGGGCGTGCCAATTTTACGTGCGTCCAAAATACGTCTGAAATACGTGAAGTAGGCGGGGGGTTGTATTTAAAGTGTACAGTATGGGCGTGCTTAGCTGCGTAAATTCGTCTAGCCCATACGTACGTGTGCGTATGACTGCGGTTACGTTGGAAAAAGTTAAGGTAGGGTTTGGAAAGCGTATCTTGACAAAATACGTACGTTCAAGGGGTGTGCCGAGGGGAGTGTAACGAATTTACGCGCACGAAAATACGCTACGCGAATAAACGTATGGCACACTCCTATCTGTATCCTGTCTGCTTCTTTATTCCAGGTCTCTGTGTCTTCCCACCTGTGGCTTTCCTCTCTGTGTCTCTGCCTAACTCCATTCTGTAATTCCACTTCTGCCCTACATCTGCCTCCTTTCTGCTTATACTCTCCCTCGTGTATCTCCCATTCTAGTTACCCTCTGCTATTTGTGTCTGTCTCCAGCTATTTCTTGCTTGCCCTTGTGTTCTGTTGTATCTCATCCTCCTGTGTCACTCCCCATGTTAACTTGTATGTTTATCCGTGATTCTCCTACATTGTTTGTTACATTGTTTCCTTCTAATAAACTTCATTCAGTATCCAGTGCTTCCGTGTTTACTCTGTATTAGGTCCTTGGCATATCGCCGAGCCGCGACAACAACACTAGGATAGAGAGCCCTGCTCAAGGGAGCTTGCAGACTAACTGGGAGGGATGGACTAACTGGAGACAATAGAAGGGGAGGAGTGGAATGCCGGTGTAAGTGCCGAAGGAGAGAATGGAAAGAATTGGATAGAAGTAGAAGATAGTGAAGATGTTAATAAAACCTAAACAGGTGCATTTTGAGTGAGTGCTTGAAGACCAGCAGGGTAGGGGAGAGCCTGAATGTAAGAGGGAGATTATTCCAGTGCTGTGGAGCAACATGGGAGAAGTTCTGTATACAGTCATGAGATGTGGTGATCAGTTGGAAGGTCAGACAGCGGTGGTTAGCAGAACAGAGAGTGCAGGAAGGGGTGCACATGGAGATGAGGGAGGAGAGGTAGGCTGCAGTGGATGAGGAGATGGGCTTGAAGGTGAGGATAAGGAGTTTAAAGAGAGGTCTGAAGCTGACAGGAAGCCAGTGGAGGGTTTGACATAAAGGAGAGGCCGAGGTAGAGCGGCGTGAGAGGAAGATGAGACTGGAAGCAGCATTGAGTATAGATTGAATGCTGAGGGGAGGGACATGGTCTGCAATTTTATATGAAGGTGGGGCATGTTGTGGCCTATATTGTGCACAGGGGTCATGGTATGGCATTTATTGTGTATGATTGTTATAGTATGGCATTTATTGTGTACGGGGTCATGGTATGGCAATTATTGTGTAAGTGGGTCTGGTAATATATATATATATATATATATATATACTACCATATAACGATGTTTAGACCTAAGGATCTGGGAAATACCAGATTGGATTTATGTCAATCAGTATTCGTGGAACAGGATTGAATATAAGAGAAAAAGAGAAAGGAAAATATTGATGATCAATTCTGGGACATGGAGAGAAGACTCATAAAAGAAACTAAAGCCTGGTGGGATCGAGCAGGTATGGAGCAATACTTAAAGGTCAATAGAATACCCAGTTGTTTTAGGATTAACAATATCCCTTCATTCGGACAGGACAATGAATCCCTTATGCAATTGTGGGATAATATTTTACATGAATGTTCATGTAATCTAACAAAACTTATCATTAAAGAGAAAACTAAAATCTTGAATGAATGTAAGAATGAGATTGAAGAAAAAGAGAAGCAACTAAAACAAATTAACAATGGGACTAAACAAGTCTTTATTGAAACAAACAATGGAGCAAGAAGAAAAAAACAAAGAGCACGAGGAAGAAAGGAAAGTGATTCTAAATATATTCATGAAGAGATCATTAATGGGGAAAGGAGAAAAGAACCTAACATACGGGAAAGAAACAAAAGAAATCCCAACCAAGAATCGGATGGTGATAGCGGATTCACCATTAAAAAGGAAACTGTGAGAAGAGGAGAAAAGGGAACGGAAGGGAAGAAGAGCAGGAAACAAAAGCAACAAAACAGATAAAGCAGAAACCACTACCCTAGATCCCCAAGAACGGGGCATCTTCAATTAATCAAATTATACACTAAACAAATCTGATATCTCTTTAAAGCAAAGGCTTCTCTTTGCTTTAAAAGACTACAATGAGGAAGTTAATAAATCAGGCTTGAAATGCCCTTCAAAATATTATCCTCTAGAGTCGAGAAGTAGCCAAATTGATATTTTTTATAACCTAGTGTAAAAAGATCTGGAAAAACTGGACTCTAAGAAGACCATCAGTAACCTAACTAAAGAGGAGAAAATGACATTAAAAAACCTACAAAACCGGGAGGACCTTGTAATAAAAAAGATAGGGGCAAAGGATTAGTCATAATGAACAGAAGTGACTACGTGGAAGAAGCACAAAGACTGCTTATGGATAGGGAATCCTACACGCAACTTGCGAAAGACTGCACTGGTGAATACCTAGGAAAAGTTGAACCTTTATTAATAAACTCACTGAAACAGAAGGTTATCACTAAAGAAGAACACCAGTTTCTGTTCAATCAAAATCCCATCATACTCATCCTCTATCACTTACAGAAGATTCACAGACAATAAAAAAAAAACCCAGGCAGGCCCATAATTGCAGGCATTGGATCTTGAAATATCTCTCAATACGTGGAAGTGTCCTTAAAAAGGTATGTCTCTACCCTCCCATCCTATGTAAAAGATACCACAGCTATTCTCCAAATACTGGAAGGAATGGAATGGAATGATGAATACCATCGGGTGACCATAGATGTCCAGTCTTTATATACCTCCATACCACACAAAAAAGGAGTTGGTCAGAGAATTCTTACTAAAAGATCATGAACTGGAGGAGCTGCACAAAGATTTAATCTGTGAACTCATCACTTTCATAATAACCCATAATTATTTTAAATTCCTCAATAAGTTTTTCTACAAATCTGCGGCACGGTACTGTTTCTGCGCTAAGTTTCGTGAATGTATACATGGGAAGTTGGGAAAGAAAATACATCCAGAACAACAATCCATATTCTGCACAATTACATCTATATAAAGGATATATAAATGACATTGGGATAGATTCAGACCTAAGTTGCTTTTACGTTAATTGGCGCAGCGTATTTACGCTATCATAAGTACTCTGCACTTCCCTCGCTCGTTCGTACTTTACTCGATTTACGTTTGCCAAACCCTGCCTTAACTTTTCCAAGCGTAAGTATGGACGTACGTAATGCATTGACATACGTAAGGGCATACTGTACGATTTAAATGCCTCCCTCCGTCTACAAACCTTATTTCTGTGTTTCATATGGAAAACACGCTCTTTCGTTCGTATTTACGCTGAAGTTACGGAAGATCAGAGTTATGCTGCGTATCTGCCACGTGCATGCGCAGTACATACAAATTGGTGATTTTATGTCAGCGGCTAGCGTAAAAAGCGTATGTAGCTCAGGATCTGGCCTATTGTCATTATCTGGAAAGGGAACCTGTCAACATTCAAAGAATTCTTCGAATGGATCTCCACAAATTGATACAACCTGAAGTTCACCTACACATTCTCAGAAGAAGAGGTCAACTACCTGGACTTGAAACTTACCAGTAATAATAACATAGTAGAAACCACCAACTACGTAAAAAAAAAGCAGATACCAACAGCTATCTACACTACAAGAGTGGCCATCTGAAACAATGGAAGGATATACCCTACACCCAGTTCTGCAGGATAAAAAGAAATTGTAGTCAGAAGGAATCATATAAGACCCAGATCAATCTGTATGCAGAGAGAAGTCAACAAGGAGGCTATCTGAAAAAACGTATTGAAGAAGCCAGAGAGAAAACCAAGGAAGTGAAAAGAGAAGATCTGTTGATATACAAAAACAAACAAAGCGATACACAACCAATCTCCTTTATTACCAAATACAATAGCCCTGAACAACGGATCAAAGAAACTCTGGACAATCATTGGGGTGTACTACTGTTGGATCCAGTCCTTAAACAACTGATCACTAAAATATCAAAGATTATTTTAAAAAATCAAGCAGTGTGAAAGAAATTCTAGCCCCTAGTAACCTCAGGTTCCTGTATACTAACCGAAATGATCTGTGCAGTCACCAAATCAAGGGCTCCTATAAATGCGGACATTGTGTTACCTGCAAATACATGAATTCTCAAAGTAAAACATTTACTAACTTTGATAATTCAAAAGAATTCAAGTTTAAACAATTCATGAATTGTACAAGCACGTCCATTATCTATATGCTGGGGTACCGGTGTGGCCTCAAGTACATAGGAAAAACCAAAAGGATAGCAAAACTAAGAATCCAAGAACATGTCCGCAGCATAAAAAACAAAATCACCAATCACACAGTACCGGACCATTTTCTAAAAGAACATCTGGCAGACCTGTTATACCTTACGGCAGGGGACATGGACCGTTGGTAGCTCACAAGGCCCGAGCTTGGCCACCCCTGCCTTACGGTCACATTTATAGAACAAGTGGAAATGGGGCCAAGAGGAGGGGATACATGGAAGAAATTAGCAAGAAGAGAAATGTTCTGGATCTACACTCTCAATACTTTAAAAGAAAATGGACTAAATAATAACAACGAAATTACACCTTTTTTAGAATCATTTTACTAGTTTTCAGAACTCATTGGGGTAGATCCAGAACATCCCAGCACCTAGCCTTGGTTCACTTCTGACTCTGCGCCTGCTCCCTGCGTGTTGCACGTGGATTCTGTGGTCAGCTGCACGCAGCTGTGTGTTTGTGCTGTTGGTAGACTCACAGTAAGATCTTTAGTGAGTATTACTGTGGCTCTTAGTAGTGGTAGCCACACTGTTTGTATAGCTGCTTGTTGGTACTATTGGCTTGCCCTGTTAAGTCTTGGTGTGTAGTTCTGAGGTATCACCTGTTAGACTTCTGCTGTGACTAGTAGTGCTTCTCTGTGCTTTGTTTGCTATTGCCAGCTTGTCTGGTAATTTAGTGCAGTAGTAGGGACGCTTGTGGTGTAAGGTTTGTGTCAGTAGATTTTCCAGAGTCTTCTGGTAACTCTGCAAGCTTCCTGTTTGCCCCGCTAGCATCCAGTCCTGGTGTTGCTATTGGTTACTACCATCTTTACCACCAACAAAAAAGGACTCGGCATAAGTAAAGGAAATCATGGAGGACCACTGTCTCATATATCAAGACGGTGCACCGAGAAATAGATACATAAATATACCAAAAAATTCTACATCAGCACATTCCTATCCTGGTGTAGAGACAGATTTCTCACTGGGCACTCTGAGTCTCACTAAATCCTAATATTAAATAAAATTGAATAGTTTTATTGGTATGCATTAAAATAATGCAGATTCATATACCTGCATGCAAATTTATCTAAAATAATATTAGAATCACACAGTATAACACTGATAATCAAATAAACCTGATTGAGCCTAATTAGTAGCAAAATAATAATAGGGTATACCAGCTTTATATACTCCATCCACATACACAATGGGGCAGATCCTGAACTACGCATTTCCGCGAATTTACGGGTGGCGGACACGTAAATTCGCAGATTTGTACGCACTGCGCATGCGCACCGCAGAAAATACGCACATTCACGTAGCGTATTTTCAAACGTATGGAGAATTTACGTATTGCTAACGTAAATACTTACGTGTGGGCGTGCCAAATTTACGTTAGAGACCAATACGTGCGTTTTACGTGAAGTAGGCGGGGTGTGGTATTTAAAGTGTACAGTATGGGCGTGCTAAGCTGCGTACGTTCGCGTAGTCTGTACGCCCGTTAGCGGACGTATTCTGTTACGTTAGGAAAAGTTAAGGTAGGGTTTGGGTCGCGTAAATTGAGAAAATACGTCCGTGCAAGGGGTGTGCCGTGGGGAGTGTATTGACCTTACGTGTACGAAAATACGCACCGCTAAAATACGTACGCACACACGTAGTTCAGGATCTACCCCAATGTGTCTAATGTCTCTTCTTAGTAACTAAGTAAGTAATAAAGAGTAATGGTTAGAAGTATAGTGGCTAGGTTTCCTAAGAAGTGATTCTTATACGAGGGAATGATAAATCCCACTACTCAGTACCAGTATAATTTAATCATGCAGCACTGGCTGTCCACATACAGAGTAATGATGTAATTGTGGCTAAATTATTTATCAACTATAATAATTCTTAACTCAGTTGTATATTTTGATAAAAAATTATTTAGAGCAGTCCCATCTTGTAATGATCTAACTTCTGCTATCCACAGCAGCACAATGCTACAGAATAGCAAAATTGTATCAATCCCCACTTAATAGTGTTACGTGTATAAATTCACCACTGAGGAATGTTGCAAATTAGCAATAATAGATGATATTAACACTAGTGAGGTGATAGTATTGTGGGAAACCTATCTATGGCATGAAAATAAAAGGCAGTATGCAGAAATGACAAAAAATGAACTTGCAGCGTTAAGGAACGCTACAGATAGAGTGTCTAAATCGTAGAGATGTACTGCTACTAAGAATAGCCAAATTGCTGCTAATAGCGCTGCAGAGCAGGGGACAAAACCACTTATAATTAAACTATACAAGCTGCCACGATCAAGTCCAGGGTTGGACTGGGGCATGAAGGGCCCACGAGGGAATACTGTGGCAGGGCCCACCACATAGTCAATGGGTGTGGTCAAAAAGTCATTGCCGGAGGATGCTTGTATCAATGAAAATTGCAAATAAACTGTTTCATCTGTGTGAAAAGCGTTATACTATAAATTTTCAGTTAACATGACCCATATAAT
>WWET01005359.1:82385-94232 GCA_011038615.1 Limnodynastes dumerilii
CAGGAAGTGCCAAACAGCTAAAAGCTAGCTCTGTCCTAAAATGCTTGTAAGGGGTTAATTCTGGAAGTGACTGGTCCCTATCTAGGTCTAGCAGAGGGCCAGAGTTTATCTACTTCAAAGGACCACTGAACATTTGCAGTTTGGACTCTAAAGTATTGGTAACAGGTTGGGACATATATTTGTGTTCTTTTATACATTCTGCCTGTTTTAGGACTGTAAAGGTTTGATATATTATAAAGATACAGTCGTATCATCCCTATGGCGTTGCCTGTGTGATCGGTGGATCCTGGATGGTGGGAGGTGCACAGTGTGTGTCACTTGTCCCAACATGTGACCTTATTTATTTATTCTGGACCATACCCAAAGGAAATTATTCTAGAAATTGGCATCTCACCGCTCAGACGCAGAAAATCTCTCTTCATCTCCATAGTAACACATCTCATTAACATTCGTCCTTTTACTTCTCTTCTTCGTAGCCTGTTCAATCAACACTAATAATGGAGGTCCATGGGGCAACTGGGTCCATTTGATATGTTCCTGTATGGCTCTAAAGTCAGAGGAGTATCTGTAAAGATAAATAAATAAGTTCTGCGCTTTGTTGGTATGTTG
The DNA here is from genome assembly GCA_011038615.1 of Limnodynastes dumerilii. Lineage (NCBI taxonomy): Eukaryota > Metazoa > Chordata > Amphibia > Anura > Limnodynastidae > Limnodynastes > Limnodynastes dumerilii. Next base: position 82,995 of record WWET01005359.1, read on the forward strand.
GGAAAGTAGGGTTTTGATAATGAAGTAGAAGTGACTAGAGAAGTACATTAAATGGCATAGCAATAGCACAACTGTCTCAAAACACTGACATGTAGACTCACTGGGCTGGATCCAGGTCTAATAAGAAATTCTGAACACTTTCCTTGTTCCCCTACATGCGTATAGTGAATCTGTGACCCTTTTAGACCGCATATACACAATCTACGTATCGAAATGATACGCAGATTACGTACAATAGCTACTACGCATGCGCAGTAGCTATTGTTCATTGAATTACGTCCGTCTATGAAAGACGGACGTAGTTCTGTATCTACCCCTATGTATGTAAGTCAGCTCTGAATAGTTACTGTGCATACGCAGTGGAATCCCTTCTGGGGATGGTAAGGTGATAAATGGAGTACCCCAGGGATCTGTGCTTGGAGCAGAGCTAATTAATATCTTTATTGGTGATATTACCTGTGATATCAAGGGGAAAATGTGACACAAAGATATGTAACAGGGTAACACCGGGAGGGGTAAACAAAATGATTGATTATCTAGGTAGACTGGAGGAATGGTCAAGAGTGTGACAACTACAGTTTATCAACAAAAAATGCAAAATCGTGCACTTGGGGCGCAAAAATATTTGATTAACAGCACTGCATTAGATACTACTGAGGATGAAAGAGATCTAGGAGTCACTATTTCAGGTAATTTAAAAGTAGTCAAGCAATGTAACAAAGCAATGAGAAAGACAAGTCAGATGCTTGGTTGTATAGGAAGAGGAATTAGTAGCAGAAAGAGAGAAGTAGTGATGGCCCTTTATAAGTCATTGGTGCAGCCTCACCTTGAATACTATGTTCAGTTCTGGAAGTCATGTCTGTTACAATATTTGTTGTTTACCTTTCAGTCCAGGCTCACATAACCTTCTTCATTCAGGTTTTATAGGTCATTGGTAGAGTCTCGCCTGGAATACTGTGCTCAGTTATGGAGGCCATATCTCTAGAAGGACATAAATACATTTTTCAAAGGAAGAACTGTATTAGAATGCGGGGGTATGTGTATAAACTGGAGGGTGGCATGTTCATATGGATAATTACTTAACTGAAAGCAGAGGCAACCTGAGCCTGGGGGCAGGGTGGCATGTGCTCCTTGAACCGCCCTACCATCAGCAGATTTAGTTTTAATTTTGTTTTTATTGAGAAGCAAGTATAATATACATGGACAAAAAGTGAACATATCAAGAATAACATTTTTATCACTTACATGTATTTGCAATATAAGTAATGTAAGGAATATAGGTAGCTTCCCACGAACATTTTTATTTTTTATTTATATAAAAAGAAAAGAGGAAAGACAGAAAGAAGAAGAATCAGAGAAGAGGGAAGACACTAAAATAAGAAAGTAGGGATAAGGTGGAGGGGCGGAGAGGGGATCCAATGGACCATAATTGCATAACATATAGAGAAGCATTTTAGATGTCTACATTTTTGAGAAGTTAAGGGGTTATGGGGTCAGGGAGGTTGGTGAGAACTTGAAGAGTAAATTGTCTTCTTCCCTTTCTTCCATCTAACTCTTTTCTTTCTCTTATGGGTCAGGAAGACCTAAGGCTGAACGGTATTTATGGGTTTCCTTGAATTGGAGCCAGGGAAACCATGTTATGGTGAATTCATTCCATCAGCAGATTTAGGGTCGCCTCTCTCCAGCAGTGGCTAGCTGGCTGACCAGAATGGGGAACCAGGGCTCTGTGCTCTTTAAACAGTGCCCTGGTTCCTCATCAATGGCGCACTGGGTGCGATGATGTTACAGATATCCAACCCAACTCAAGAGGAGAGGACAGAAAGAAAGAAGAGAAGCAAAGAAGACAGGAAAGACATGGAGAAACCAAGATTGATGACAAGAAAGGGAGCAATCTAAAGGTAAGAAAGAACAGAAAGCCGTGTGTTGATAGTATGATGGGCAGTGTGTGAGTGATAGTATGGTGGGTAGTGTGAGTGAGAGTTTTTGGAAATGTCAGTGATAGTATGGTAAGCTGTGTGAGTGTTAGTATGGTGGGCAGTGTGAGTGATAGTATTGGCAGTGTAAGTTATAGTATGGTGAGCAGTGTGAGTGTTAGTATGGTGGGCAGTGTGAGTGATAATATGGGCCCTGTGCAAGTGGTAGTATGGTGGACAGTGTGAGTTATTGTATGGTGGGCAGTGTGAGTGATAGTATGGTCACTGTGTGAGTTATTGTATGGTGGGCAGTGTGAGTGATAGTATGATGGGCAATGTGCGAGTTATTGTATAGTGAGCAGTGTGAGTGATAGTATGGTGGGCAGTGTGTGAGTGATAGTATGGTGGGCAGTGTGTGAGTTATAGTATGGGCAGTGTGAGTGATAGTATGTTGGGCAGTGTGATTGATAGTATGATAGGCAGTGTGCGAGTGATTGTATAGTAATCAGTGTGAGTGATAGTATGATGAGCAGTGTGTGAGTGATATTATGGTGGACAGTGTGAGTGATAGTATGAGGGGCAGTGTGCGAGTGATTGTATAGTGAGCAGTGTGTGAGTGATAGTATGGTGGGCAGTGTGAGTGATAGTATGATGGGCAGTGTGTGAGTGATATTATGGTGGACAGTGTGAGTGATAGTATGATGGGCAGTCTGTGAGTGATAATATAGGCCCTGTGCGAGTGGTAGTATGGTGGACAGTGTGAGTTATTGTATGGTGGGCAGTGTGAGTGATAGTATGGTCACTGTGTGAGAGATTGTGTGGTGGGCAGTGTGAGTTATAGTATGGGCACTGTGTGAGTGATAGTATGGTGGCCAGTGTAAGTGATAGTATGGGCAGTGTGTGAGTGATAGTATGGGCACTGTGCGAGTGATAGTATGATGGGCACTGTGTGAGTGATAATAAATATATAAAAATATATAACTCTCTAACAGTGCTGTGACATTCTAAATTATGCAAATTAAAAGTGTTGGCAGGTGCTCATAGTTTGTTAAAATAGTATTCCTCCGAAATGCTCCATAGGATCACATGTAAAAATAAACATCAATAAATAAAAACAAGCTCCAAAATCATAAATAAATGGATGAAAAGTAATAATATTAGATACATGTAAGTGCCAACAGAAAGATCTTACCCAGAGCTCATAAGATAGAAAAACTGATTGAATAAAATTAAAAGCACCTGCCAGACACTACCTAAGCGCTGAGGAATTGTTAACCCTAAATGGCCTGAATAACATTCTCCCTAAGGAAAAATAAATTCAGATACTTTCTTTTCACAGCACTGTTAGAGATTTATCCATTTTTATCTGTTTATTATTTCACTTACTGAAGGGTGTAGGACCCTCTAGGATATCTCTCGACAGCTGCAGTTTTAGCGCTGCTGGTTCTATTCAACTGCTTATTTTACTGTGTGAGTGATAGTATATGTAGTGTGTGAGTGATAGTATATGTAGTGTGTGAGTGATAGTATGGGCACTGTGTGAGTGATAGTATAGGCAGTGTGTGAGTGATAGTAGGGGCAGAGTGTCTGTGATAGTATGGGCAGTGTGTGAGTGATAGTATGGGCAGTGTGTGAGTGTTAGTATGGGCACTGTGTGAGTGATAGTATAGACGGTGTGTAAGTAATAGTATGGGCAGTGTTGAGTATTGAGTTATGGGTAGTGTGTGAGTGATAGTATGGACAATGTGAAAGTGATATTGTGGGCAGTGTGTGAGTGATAGTATGTGTAGTGTGTGAGTGATAGTATGGACCGTGTGTGTGTGATAGTATGGGCTATGTGTGAGTGATAGTATGGACAATATTTGAGTTATAGTATAGTCAATGGGCTGGATCCAGAACTACGTCTGTCTTCCATAGACGGATGTAGTTCAATAAACAGTAGCTACTGCGCATGTGTAGTATTGTACGTAATCTCCGTATTGAAACGATACGCAGTAGCTACTGTTTATTGAACCACGTCCATCTATGGAAGACGGACGTAGTTCTGGATCCGGCCCAATGTGTGAGTGATAGGATTGGAAACTGTTTGAATGATAGCATGGGTAGTGTGATAGTATGGGCAGTGTGTGAGTGGTAGTATGGGCAGTGTGTGAGTGATAGTATGGGCAGTGTGTGAGTGATAGTATAGACGTTGTGTAAGTAATAATATGGGCAGTGTTGAGTAATATTATGGGTAGTGTGTGAGTGATAGTATGGACAATGTGAAAGTGATATTGTGGGCAGTGTGTGAGTGATAGTATGTGTAGTATGTGGGTGATAGTATGGACCGTGTGTGTGTGATAGTATGGGCTGTGTGTGAGTGATAGTATGGACAATATTTGAGTTATAGTATAATCAATGTGTGAGTGATAAGATTGGGAACTGTGTGAATGATAGTATGGGCAGTGTGTTAGTGATAGTATGGGCAGTGTGTGAGTGATAGTATGGGCAGTGTGTGAGTTATAGTATAGTCAATGTGTGAGTGATAGGATTGGGAACTGTGTGAATGATAGTATGGGTAGTGTGATAGTATGGGCAGTGTGTGAGTGATAGTATGGGCAGTGTGTGAGTGATAGTATAGACGGTGCGTAAGTAATAGTATGGTCAGTGTTGAGTAATATTATGGGTAGCGTGTGAGTGATAGTATGGACAATGTGAAAGTGATATTGTGGGCAGTGTGTGAGTGATAGTATGTGTAGTGTGTGAGTGATAGTATGGACCGTGTGTGTGTGATAGTATGGGCTGTGTGTGAGTGATAGTATGTGTAGTGTGTAAGTGATAGTATGGGCTGTGTGTGAGTGATAGTACGGACAATATTTGAGTTATAGTATAGTCAATGTGTGAGTGATAGGATTGGGAACTGTGTGAATGATAGTATGGGTAGTGTGATAGTATGGGCAGTGTGATAGTGTGAACAGTGTGATAGTATGGGCAGTGTGTGAGTTATAGTATAGTCAACGTGTGAGTGATAGGATTGGGAACTGTGTGAATGATAGTATGTGTAGTGTGTGAGTGATAGTATGGGCTGTGTGTGAGTGATAGTATGTGTAGTGTGTGAGTGATAGTATGGGTTGTGTGTGAGTGATAGTATGGACAATATTTGAGTTATAGCATAGTCAATGTGTGAGTGATAGGATTGGGAACTGTGTGAATGATAGTATGGGTAGTGTGATAGTATGGACAGTGTGATAGTGTGAACAGTGTGATAATATGGGCCATAGTAATGTCAGGATGCTGATAATGATTATAAAACTCCTGATGGTGGTGCTGCGTCCTATACACAGAATTACCAGTGTAATAATGTTAACCCTAAAGTGCTCGGGTTAACATTTGCTATAAAGTTCTGTTTAGTCTGGTAGCCAGGAATTTAGGACCGTATTCAGAATTAAGAACGTCTGGTAATTTACGCACGCAAAATGCGTAAGTGGAGTGATTTCTATTCAGGGCACATGTGCAGACCATGGAGATACGAAGCGTAATTGGAAAGATGCGTAAGTAATTTCCGTACGTCTAAAAATGCGTCCAAACATAAAAGATCGGACGGATTATTATTAAGTAGGCGTCAATCGGAATGTAAATAGCAAAAAATGGGCGTGGTAATGCAGTAGATGCGCGGTTGTATTTGCGAACGTTTAACTTCCGTCACATATACGCACGCTAATGATAAGGCTGCTTTCACAACACGGAAGTGTTCCGAAATGTATTTATTTTGCAAAACGTGCTTATTTTGTATTAACGTACGGATCTATTACGAACGCACGGAAAATCTTCTTAAATCTGAATCCGGTCCTTAGTCAATATTTTCACATCTGTGGCAAGCAGAGAAATGGGTCGATATGATTGAGGCAGAAGAAGGTCCTTGCCCAGGTTGGCATTTAATATTATCAGGGCTTCCATAGATTGTGGGAGAGGTTTTTCCTGTTGTATCAAATTTCTAGGAGCGTATTTGTGAAAAATTCATGGAAGTGTTTGTAGACTTTTCCTGGAATTCCATCATCTCCTGGAGCCTTGTGGTTAATCATAGCAGATCTCGCTGCTTCAATTTCTAATTCAGTGATTGGGGCATTGAGGAGAGACCTGGCTTACGAATCTAACTGGGGCAGATGGACCCTATCAAGGAAGGAAGAAAATCGAGGGGGGAGTACTGCACCTGGGATTTGTATAGTTGCGTGTAGAACTCTTGGAACATAGCAGCTATTTTTTTTCCCCTGGTAGTGTGCCGCATTATCAGGACCAGTGATTGCTGGAATAGCCCTCACCTCCATCTCACCTCTGGAAAGTCTGGCTGAAAACCTGCCACAAGCGTCTGAATTCAAATATTGGTTATGTTTGACAAATAGCAATCTATGTTTGGTTTTGTCAATAAGGTATTGCTTCCAATCAGACCAGGCTCTAAGCCAGGTAATCCTGCAACGAGATAAGAGGTAGAGAGCTTCCAGGTCCTCACAATGTTTCTCCAGTTCCCTCTTTCTTTGTTTGCTAAATTTTTTTGCTCTGTGCTACCTCTCTTATGAATGGAGTTCTGCAACTGTGACACTGATTAAATGCTTGCACTGTAATCTAACTGTATAAACCTTAAATAATTGTTCTCTCCTGGGAGGGGGGGTTCCCATATTGTTAGCAATGTTATTTTTTTCTTTTTTGTTGTTAAAAACTAAAAAATTCAATAAAAAAACATATGATTAAAAATAAAAAAAATCTTGCTTACCAATAGTACATAAAAGTACCTCTCAACCTCCTTGAAGACTTATATTCTCTGGTAACAGCTCTTTAACTGACAATGTCAGCAGAGATGTTGATTATTTTTTGAGACAATGCACCGTGTTCACACCTCTTGCAGCCCCTAACTTAAGAGTGCCATAGGGCTACCTTATCTTACCATGCGTAGTTTTTTCTTAAGAACGGACAATGTCTCCCCCAACCCTCCCCGGCTATTCTAAATCCCTCCCCCTCCCACTTCTAACTAAATACTCCCTGAGGCGGCATTAGGCCACCTCTTTCTCACTAAAATACTCTGTGCAGTCTTTAAAGACCGCACAGAGGCAATCTACGTACTTAACTGGTACTACTACTCGCATGAGTAGAAGGTAATTTCGGGAAAATACGCACTTAAGAAGCACAAGCTTATCTTGTCTTAATTTTTACGAAACACTTTGGATCTCCTGTCACTAAGGGCCTCATTCATTAAACTCGATTTTGCCTAAATCGCCTCAAATCGCGTGATTTGGGGCTAAAAAAATCGCCAAACCATATTCATTAAACTCAAAATCACGCGATTTGAGTGTGATTTGGAATCGCCTGTGTTGTAAATCGCGGCCCCGATTTTTTGTAATGATAGAGATACAAATTTTGCTATTCCTTAAGGATGATTTCACAGAATCGCAGTGAAATCGCCTAGAAATCACCAAAATAAAATCGCAGCCAGAGAGGTGCGATTCTATTGTGATTTCCTCTTGAGACTGACAAAAACACATGTCCGTTTAACAGACATGTGTTTTTGTCTGTGTAAAACCTAAGTGCAGCATGGCTGAAATCCTTAGCCATGCTGTACTGATCAAACTACAAGGATCAGCAAAGCTGACCCTTGTAGTTCTATCAGCACTACATGGTAAGACTTCTAACCATGCAGCGCTGCGTGTAGTGTGTGGAAAAAAAAAAAACACAAAGCACAAAACATACATTAACCCCTAAAATCATTTAATAAAGTATGCATGTACAAAATAAATATTCCCTAACTAACAATGTTCCCTAAATGTGTGCACTTACCTCCGGTGGTCATCTCTCCTAATCTAAGTGTAATGTGTGCAGTGTATCGTGTGTAATAAAATTAATAAAAGGTTTAAGCACTCACCGTTTGATGTCAGCATCTTGGGAAGCTTCGTGCTTTGTGTTTTTTTTTTGTTCACACACTCCATGCAGCGCTGCATGGTTAGAAGTCTTACCATGTTGTGCTGATAGAACTACAAGGACCAGCTTTACTGATCCTTGTAGTTCAATCAGTATAGCATGGCTAAGGCTTTCAGCCATGCAACACTTAGGTTTTTTCAATCTCACGTGATTTGTTGCGATTTGTTAAAGGGCTAATCGCGGTGGTTTTCTATTGAAAATCACCACGATTTAGCCCTTTAAAAATCGCACATCATCGCCCCAGATTGAGAAAATTGCGGCAAAATCGTGAGTTAATGAATTTGCTAATTTTTTTCAAAAAATCGCGGCTATATCGCCACGATGGGCTGCGATGTGAAATCGCAGCTCAAAATCGATTTTAATGAATGAGGCCCTAAGTACAGACATCCAAGTGCCTTTTGGCAACTGGCTGGTGACACTAGATCTTGATCATTTTGGCTCAATTAGAAATTTCCATCGTGACAAGGAGAAGTGTAATGGCACTTACTCCCATTGAGAGACACTTTGCATTTTCATCATTCTGACTCTTCTGGGCTCTCTGCTTTTAGAATTTAATAAAATAAATTACCAACTACACGGGGAGACATGAAGTTAAAACACACCTGGACAATCATATTTTAAGGAAGCCCAGAGGATATGCCTGTCAGGTGTTTCAAACTTTGACCACTGCAGCGCAACAGAGATTCTCCCACAAACCATCCATTCATACTGCCGTCCATCCCAGTTAGGAGAATTGGGGGGGTTTGTGTTACTGTACGGAAAAGTGAAGTGTAGACCGTGAGGTAGCTATTTATTGTCAAGGGATAGAGTTATTGATGCTGGAACTGCTCTTGATTATCTGTCCAGTTGTATGGTGAAGATGTTACGATATTTAGCAGTGATGGTCATGCATGTATCATTTTCAATATTTCGCCTTCTGATATAATTATAGGTTTAATAATTGTGTCGTTTTTTTGTAAATTTTTTTAAATATACTAATTGAAGTTTATTGTGGTTTTAATAGTATTATTCACTGATTTGAATGACTTTATAAAGTAGCATACCAATTGTTCACTTTCTAATTAGTATATTCTATAAAAGTGCTGTGTCTTTGTAGATTCTTTTTGTGCCTTTGTGTATTGTTCTGTATTTTTACTACTAAGAAGCACCTCCCTCGTCAGGAGTTATTTGTATTGTCTCATTTATTGTGTTTGTGTGTTATTTGTGTGTTATGATTTATCCTAGTAAAATCAACCAAATGAATTGGCTGTTGCTGGTATTGATCAAATGATGGTATATACACTATGCGTCTACGGTAAACTTCCACAATGACTTGCAGAAGCAGACATGCTACAAGCAAACAGAGGAAGGTAATACCCCTTTCACATCACCACCAAAAACCCGGGTTTTTCAGCAAAAACCCGGCATTTTGCAAAAATCCGGGTTTTTGGTGGTGATGTGAAACCGCCACTTCCGGGAGACCCGGGTCAAGAGACCCAGGACTTGAACACGGGAAAAGACCCGGGACTTGAACACGGGAAAAAATAAGGGTTTTTCCCATGTTCAACCAGGGAAGGAAGGCAATGTGAAAGGACCAGGGTTGTTTTCAACCCGGGTCTTTCACTTTGCCTCCTGATTGGTGCAGATTTGTCTACTGTTTCTAGCGTTGGAAAGGGGTAAAAAGAAAAAGTGCAAGTATAGGGCATGCTGATGCTTGTAGTTCTAAAAGTTCTAAAGTTCATGAAAAGAGTTACAGACTCACCGGCCCGGGGGTATTCAGGACCACTGGCAACACTGCTTCTTCAGCCTCATCCGGAGGGACAGTATTCAGGACCACTGGCAACACTGCTTCTTCAGCCTCATCCGGAGGGACAGCGGACAGTGCACTGGAACATCACAGCCTGCCGCAGGACGCATAATGGAGCCTGCGGTGATCACCACTGGAGAGGTCCCTCCGGATGAGGCTGAAGAAGCAGTGTTGCCAGTGGTCCTGAATACCCCCGGGCCGGTAAGTCTGTAACTCTTTTCATTATTTCTTTACTGGGTAGGGGCCAGCCTTATATTTTATTAATGTGATATGAGGGGTATGCATTTGTCACAAGTGACAGGGCATGCTGGCACTTGTGGTTCTCCAAGTGCTAGCATGCCCTGCCATCCCTGGGCATGCTGATGATTGTAGCACTACAAGCATCAGCATGCTCTTCAGCGTAAGAGTGAGTTACGTGCGGTCAGAACCGAATCTAACACACCTGTCCTGCCCCTAGCAAGGCCCCCGTTTTTAGGAACCTTATGTCACTTTAGAGTGCCATAGGGTTTCCCTAAGTAACCATGCATATTTTCCTTCTTAAAACCCTCCCCTACCCGGCTAATCTAACCCCCCCCCTCCCATTTCTACCTAAGTCCACATCTTTAAAGATCGCATGGAGTCAATGTACTTACCTAACTTGTTATACTTGCGCAGTAGGTCCTTTTCGGGAAATTTGCACTTAAGAAGCAAGAGCTACCTATATATCTATCTAAAGGCATAGAGAACTTTTGGGTTTTGGAACCATCAACTTGTATATGGTTAGGACTGTGGGAGCAGTCCTAACTCTAATCTTAACTCTAAATAGAGCCCCAACTTTGGGTCAAATATCCAGTTTCTTTTCAAACCAAGAGCATACCTCATGGAGGCTCCCTGGGCCTCCAATGCTCCTCTGAGACCAAACTCCCTCACAGCTGTGATCTCAAAGAGACTTTAAAACACAAAATCCAAAAAGAGGTTGCTCAAATTAGTTTGTTAAAGTAATATACACGGCAGGTGCACTAGGCTAGAATTTGTAGAAAAAGCAAGGCATTGCCTGGCACTCTAGCCATTACTCAGTAACTAAATATGAATTCATATTTAGTTACTGAGTAATGGCTAGAGTGCCAGGCAATGCCTTGCTTTTTCTACAAATTCTAGCCTAGTGCACCTGCCGTGTATATTACTTTAACAAACTAATTTGAGCAACCTCTTTTTGGATTTTGTGTTTTATAGTCTCTTTGAGATCACAGCTGTGAGGGAGTTTGGTCTCAGAGGAGCATTGGAGGCCCAGGGAGCCTCCATGAGGTATGCTCTTGGTTTGAAAAGAAACTGGATATTTGACCCAAAGTTGGGGCTCTATTTAGAGTTAAGATTAGAGTTAGGACTGCTCCCACAGTCCTAACCATATACAAGTTGATGGTTCCAAAACCCAAAAGTTCTCTATGCCTTTAGATAGATATATAGGTAGCTCTTGCTTCTTAAGTGCAAATTTCCCGAAAAGGACCTACTGCGCAAGTATAACAAGTTAGGTAAGTACATTGACTCCATGCGATCTTTAAAGATGTGGACTTAGGTAGAAATGGGAGGGGGGGGGGTTAGATTAGCGGGGTGGGG
>WWET01005360.1:13817-26091 GCA_011038615.1 Limnodynastes dumerilii
CCTTCTCCACACATTACACTCCCCCCCTTCTCTTACATCCCTCTCACACATTACACCCCCCCATCTCTTATATCCTTCTCCACACATGACACCCCCCTTCTCTTATATCCCTCTCACACATTACACCCCCCCATCTTTTATATCCTTCTCCACACATTACTCCCCACCCCTTCTCTTACATCCCTCTCACACATTACACCATTCCCCCTCTGTTATATCCTTCTCCACACATTATACCCCCCTTCTCTTACATTCCTTGCCACACATTACACCCCCCTTATCTTATATCCCTCTCCACACATTACACTCCCCATCTCTTATATCCTTCTCCACACATTACACCCCCTCTTCTCTTATATTATGGGTTGGATGCAGGCTGGTGGAGATCAAGCTGCCCAAGTTGCCTGTGGATCTGGCGTGGGCTGTGTTGCTGCGATGATTGGATGGTTAGTGCAGCTTATGTTTTTTTTTTTCAAGTAGCTCTACAAGTGTTACGTTTTAAGATTTAACATATGCTCAGTCAGTTCAACTTTGTGCACTTTTGCTAGGAAAAGTAGTTTTTTGCTGTTGTTTTCTATTGTTTGAAAAACTTTAACTGTACACTTTTGTTGAGATAAGTATTTGTTTGCTGACAAAAATGCTATTTCTAAATACACTGTCATGCTTATCTTTTATGTGTCATTCAAAAAAGATAAATAAAAATATGTCGTAGTTTTAGGTACAGAGCTACCACGCATACGGAGGAGCTCTTTTACGCTATCTACGTAACATTTCGATATACATGTGGTCTTTAAAGACTTCGTATACGCAGAAGACTCCCATGTGGGACTTTGAAAATTTCAGAGTTGCGATATGAATCACACGGCGCATGTGCAATGTCTTCTTATCGGGACTCTGAGTCAAATGTGTCTCCCGGAGAGGTAAGTTTTGCTTTTTTTTTTACAGTTATTGGTTTTTTATATGTATTAATTTCTTTTTTATGTATAAATTTATTTGAAAAAAACCCCACACTTTTTATTTTTTTTTTTTTACTTTCCACACTTTGGTTTATTCCAGTGGTCTCCAAATACATGCCCCCTCCCCTGCTCCCAGACTTTGTAACTGGCGGCAGGTAGATGCGTTATGTACATGCATCACCATGGAAACTGTAGTTTTCTATGGCAATGCATCTTTTATAAATATCAAACACTTTATTTTCCTGTGATAATGGCCATTATCACAGGAAAATGTTCTTTATAAATAGATCCATTTATCATTAATAATTGTGCATTGTTATCTTCCCAATCCTCTGAGTTTGAACCTCCTCATGTTCACCTCATTAATTTCTTTTAGTCCATTTTTAAGCATAATTATTTCCTTAGCAACTAATACTTTTTCTCATTCTATTTTAGTTGAGGTTAGGTGGGACCTGCGTGCTTACGGCTGCTTTACATCCAGAGGGACGCCATCATATCTACGTTTCTTTATTTCTATTGTCATCTAACTCATTTAATTATTATTTTCCAAAAGTCTGTAGAAATTGTTCCCTTGATATTACATAATCACCAGTGTTCCACACATTTGTTGCAAAATGATGTTTATAGTCCAATGGTTAGATCCAAGCCAGGGGTTCAAATAGAATATAGACACAGGTCTCACAAGTGCCTTGTTTTTTTTGTGTTTTTTTTATAAAGTGCACTCAAGGTAACACTTATACATCTGAAAATAGCATGTATTGGTCCAAAATGCATGTGTATATGAAGATATAAAATTGTCCACAATTCACAGAATGTACAGTCGTCTATCAAAAGTCCATTCCAAGGGGTTTCGTACACTGCTGTGAAAATGGCATTACAGCTGACAGTTGACAGCTAATAGAAAATGTCGTAAATTAAAAATTTCTGCCACAGACCCACTGCAGTACCCACCAGTCCCTGACGCTCCCACAGGTTAGTGCACAGAAGGAGATATAGTGTAGCAGGATAGCCTTAGGGTTAGGCTGCAAGGAGTGGATAGAGCTTAGAAGGGAAGTTTTAGGGTTAGGCTGCAGGGAGGGGATGAATGGGAGAAGGGGAGACATAGGTTTAGGCTGCAGGGAGGGGATGAATGGGAGAAGGGGAGACATAGGGTTAGGCTGGCGGGGAGGAGATGGAGATAGGGTTAGGCTGCGGGGAGGAGCCTAGATAGGAAGACTTATGGTTAGGCTGTGGCGAGAGGATGGATCAGATAAGGGGAAGGTTAGGGACAGGTTGTGGAGAAAGGAGAGATAGGGTAATGGAAGGGGAGGGTTATGGTGAAAATTAGCATTAGGGTTGGGGAAATAGGGGTCGGCGCTTACCTGTCTGTGGCGGGGCATGATGATTTAGAGGTGGGTTATCCGAACATTATAATACTCCTTTCATCCATGCAGTGGCAATAGGGGTTCTGACATACTGTATAATAAAGACACAAATCCTTGCATTTTGGCGACAAAAGAGCCAATACTTTCATCCCAGGTGCATATTTTAGTAGTTCAACTTGTAAAATCCTACAGGTAGGCCAAATGAAAAGCTGCAACAATAGCTATCACAATCCCATGGATTCTGTAAAGATCTGAGAAGGTGCCATTCCTACATCTAGGTAACATGGTATCTTGCATATCACCACTGCACACATTTTGTAGACAGACACTTGATTTTAGTACAAAAGTATGCAGTGTTGTGTATGCGATCGTTACGTTGTTAATTGTCTCCATTGCTCGGTTTTCTTTTTTGCATGTTTCACATCCTCTTTTTAATGGATATCTTCCATGAGGTATGAAGTCTTGACTAATTTCAATACACACAAGAAACAGGAAGACGATTTATCAATGAAAATATACGATTATCTGAAATGCCCAATGCAGTCTGAATATGTATTTTTTAGTCAAGAAAGGGCAAAAAAATGTTTCTGACATAGACCCTCCCTGGTGTGTGGTTAACCAACTGAAGGAAGAAGATACATTGCAGTCATCCCACTACAAAACAATGTATATTTCATGAATTTACATCATTTCTGTTTTCAATGACTTACATCATGTATGTTTTAAAGATGTCTCTCTTATCTGGCTCACTGAGGAATATGTTACTTTGGGGCTGATCCAGAGATTTGGAGTAAGGGCAACACATGTGCAAGTGTACAGCTCGACTAAACCATTTTGCAATGTGAGGGATACTAATTTATATCATTCTTTCGTATGCACTGAAAATACTTAACTTTTGCACATAGAACTCACATACTGCATAGCTTTATGTTTAATCTTAAATTAAATTAGAGTTGAGCATATTGAACATATTAATGTTAGCATCATCCCCATTTTAAGGCTGGAGAGAGTACATAAAAACATGTGATGGAAGATGTGTCTTCAGAGTTGTATTTTTCAAGGCGTTCAGCAGAGTACCGCAGCTGCTACAATGCTGGAGACCTATCTCTGGATAACTGGTAACCACTGTCTCTTCATACTACAGATACCATTCATGCTCTGCAACAATATTTTTAATTACCTGCAAATACAATAAAATATAGGCCAGATCCTAAACTACGTACGCGAGCGAATTTACGCTAGATGCTGATGTAAAATCGCCCATCAGTATTTACTGCGCATGGCAGATGTTATGCCACGTAACTCTGAACTCTGAGCCATGTATCAACAGCGTAACTACAAACAAAGGGGCGTGACATCCATACAACATCCGTAATTACGCTTCAGAGGCGGGGTGAGGCATTTAAATCGTGCAGTATGGGCATGCTTAGGCACTTACATATGTGAAGCCTTTACATACGTCAGTAGTTACGCTTTGAAGAGTTAAGGTAGGGTTTGGCAAGCGTAAAACGGCCAAAGTATGTACAAGCGAGGGGAGTGCATAGAAAATACGCTAATGTAAATACGCTACGCGATGAAACGTAACACGCACTTAGGTCTGGATCCGGCCCTATGTGTATAACTGTGCTTAACATGGCTGAGAGCCAGCACTGCTTTCAGGAAGCAAAAAATGCACACAAAAAATGGATCCTTCCCTCTTCTACAACATTCTAGACCAGTTACCATTGAGATTCTACATTCCCTCTATATTTCCAATTAAGGTGAAGTGTAAATATAACAGTATCTTTACCTGAATTCCTTCATTAGAATAACTTTGTGAAATGCAGTCTATGACTCCTTTGTATTTCCTCTTGTTCAGACTGTCTGCCTGGAGACGACTTTTCACTACATCCATTGGGGTAGCAGTTCCCCAGGAAATAGCTCCTTATAGCAAACAAGAGATGTGGACAGAAAAAACATGGGTGTCAATTTCTATTTAAACAAATAAAATAAGCATAGTAAAAATCTAAATAACAGAAAAAATAGGATCATAAAAAGCCTGCATTTAATTAAAAGGAACATATGCAATTCAAAGATTTTTGTAGTTTTGTAGTGAATTATCCAAGTATTTTAAAATGAAACTAATTTGTAGAACTTCTTTTGTATCTGGATATATCTGTAGGTGGTATGCTATTCCTAACTAGTATCAGCTCAAAGTTGTTTAGAAAATAAGCCCATTTGTTTGTTAGTAAATTAGCAAAACAGAAGATTGTAATTGCACTATAGTAATGGTTTTCTCACTCTTTTCCTCTGTGACCTCTGGTTACAGTATAAACAATGGTATCCCCATAACCCAGGTACCACACTGGTGACCTATAAATACAACAAAGAGAGGAAACAAGTGACTGATATTCTATACAGAGAGCACATAAGTGACTACTATGCAAAGCAGAGAGCACACCAGAGACGTCTATGCAAACAGTAATTACACCAGTTGTTATGAGGATGCCACACAAGGGTGTAGAGTATAACTAGGAGTCTGGTGTTCATTGGAGACCCTAATGGTGGGGACAGACTGGGCTGCAGACGTCTAGCAGGTCGTAGCTCAAAATGACAAACCACCATGTAACCTGTTTAAGTGGGCCTTTACAGATAAGTAATAGAGAGACACAAGGCAGGGTTGGCTGGAAATGCATAGGGCATGATAGGGATTGGCTGAGAGACAGGTAATCTCAGGCAAGCCCAGGATTCTCACAGAAGGAGAGACTGCCAGAGAAAAGTATCTGGAATGGAATACAGCGAAAAACTCCAGTAAATGCAGATACTGGGCCGGATTCACAACACCGGACGTATTGCATATATGTCCGGTGTTTCCCGATATTACTTTTTCACGTAATCTACGTAACTTTTCGTTACATAGATTGTGTATATGCGATCTGAAAGACCGCATATACGCAATCAACATAATGAAAAGTTACGTAGATTACGTGAAAAAGATACTGCAATACGTTCGGTGTTGTGAATCCGGACCACTGACAGTAGGTAAGTCTAAAGATGAAAGAACACCAAGAAGTCAGGTGGTATAACTCAGAGTACACAAATAAGAGTCAGATGGAATATACTCAGAAAACACACTGCTCAATGATGTTATGTCAGATGTTACAGACAAGCCCAGATCCTCATGTCCATCCGTCAGTGAAATTACGTACGGCACGTATGTAATTTCACTGTTTTGAAGTATGTTATGTATGCTGTGGATCACGGGAGGGGGGCTGTTCCCTCGTTTACGATCGTCATATCTCCGCCTGCAAGGCGGAGATACACATGTAAATGAGGGGATGGGGATGGCCTGTTACGATCAGGTATGCAGCCGTAAGGAGACCAATGCTATAAACGGCAGCATAGACATGGCCTGCGAGCTAGTTACAGGATCCACCCCCCAATCAGCTTCTTCAGCCAGGTATGCCATCCAACTGATTGGTGGATGCAGTGAAAGCAAAGCTGTCTTATAGTGGCCTGAGAGAAGGAGATCAGTAACTAATGTAAACAAGTACATGGTGCCACGATCAGTGTAATAGTGGTTGACACCAGTGACCTATACAATACAGAGAGCATACCAGTGACCAGACTTTAGGATCACTTACCCAAGCCCGACAACAGAGATCCTGAGGCCTGGTACATTCATGTTTTTGAGGGCCCCCCTACTTAATTCTGACTGCAGAAGTGGATTGCAGGCGTCCCTCAAAACCTTGGGGCCCATCACAGCTATCCCCCTTGTCTCCCCCTGTTACTGGGCCAGCACCAGAGGTGGCCCTAGGCTTAGGCCACATAGGAACTGAGTTCCATACAATAGGTGATAGGTGCTGAAATACCACGTAACGTCTGGAGGACGCATGCGCCCTCCCCTTCAGACACCCCACTTACACACTTTGTGTGCATAAGAAGGGTGACAGGATACGGTCCTGTGTCTTTAGTAACACTGGAGTCCTACCTACCAATCACTAAACAAGACGCAGGAAACTATAACTTAAACAAAGTCTCTCTCAGACTATTGGCAAAAGATGTGGCTGCATCCTTTATTAACTGATGTAGCCTCACAATAGTCAGGACTTGCTCCACATGCCAAAATTTGCCGACTTACCCAAGGGCCCACTTCTGCTTTGTTCCACTACCAGGTCTAGGAGATCTTTAGATAAAGGATATGAAAACTTACTCCCCCTATCCAGTTCATATGTAATAAATGTGCCATTCTGTCCATGTGTACTGAGCATGTACAGAACATCCTGATAGTCTACACAGAGCTACCACACTGCACATGAATAGACCAGCATTTCAGCCAGGAGCAGAAGTTCACCAGCTCGGGCGTGAAGTGATGGAGGCTGGCAGCTTAATACAGCACTCAGCACTCTGTGAGCCTGATTAAATTAGCCTGGCAACCGCGTATTTTGAGGTGCAAAGCTAATTGGGCGAATTATTTTCTTCTGATTTTTATTCACATCTCATAGAGACGCGCATAAAAATCACCACAAACTTTTTACCTGTCTATTGCAGTGTGAATTTGTAATTGAATCAGACCCTTTGCGTCAGTGCTGTTTATAAATACATTGCTAGCAGCTCTCATAAAGCAATGCAGTATGTGAGTTCTACACACATACAGTATTTTCCCTGTATACAAAAGAATTTAAATTACTTAGCACTCTCCATACTGCAAAATGGTTTATCCGAACTGTTTTGCCCTAACTCCCAAAACTCTGATCAGCTCCATAATGCTTAATAATACTACAACAAAATAAGACCTAAGAGGACAAGGCCTGGCAAAAAAAAAAGGGCAAACTAAACCTGGGCAAAACCATTTTAAACTTCAGTGGGTTACAAGACATAAGTACAGAATTATAGCTGCCATTTCATAATTCAACACTAGATTCAACTCTAGTGTTAATTTTTGCAATGGTTTTGTTTAATTATATTTTGTTATATATATGTGTTTTGTTTATAATAAATATAATATATTATATTATATTAAATGAGCCCTTTCTGGATGCACCTATTTATTTGAATGCATGTGTTATGCCTTTGTGCAGCCATAAAATAATTTTTTTTTTATGTAATTGCTTGCAAATATATGTGAATGTGCTTAATCTTGATCTTGTATATTTGCAATTGGAATATGTTTTTAGTCAAGAAAAGGCAAAAAAAAATTTCATTGACATAGACACTCCCTGGTGTGTGGTTAACCAACTGAAGGAAGAAGATACATTGCAGACAACCCACTACAATACAATGTATATTTCATGAATTTCTGTTTTCAATGACTTACATCATGTATGTTTTATAGATGTCTCTCTTATCTGGGTCACTGAGGCATATGTTACTTTGGTGCTGGTCTAGAGTTTGGGAGTTAAAAGGCAAAACAGGTGCAAGTGTACAGCTCGGCTAAACCATTTTGCAATGTGAGGGGTACTGGCTTATTTTAATTATTTTGCATACAGGGAAAATACTTTACTTTTGCACATAGAACTCACATACTACATTGCTTTACGTGTAATCTGTAAATTAGAGTTGAGCTAAGAAACTTCATCTCTAAATTCTAATTCTGCTTTCACTGTTTAAATTTGTCTCCCCTTGTAGTCCAACATGGTATTGCTCAGGTCTACACTTGCAGCCCCTTTGTGTATTGTTGTGCACTGCTGTTAGTGGGGCATTAGATACTATGGTCAGCGACTACTTTTATGTGTGAGTTAGAAGTTGGACAGGCAGGGCTTTCTGTTTGGTTATTTGTTTATTTGGAATTTATTTGGATATTGCCTATACAAATAACACTGGCTAAAGCTATTTGCAATGAGACATTGGACTGATATGCTATTTAAAAGGAATTATTGTAAAAGTGATTTTACAATATGCTTAAACTATGGTAAATACTAAACAGGATAGACTGAATAATAGATGGGAATGATGGGTTTCAAATATATGAACACTTCAATTGCTATATCATAAAAACAATGAATAACCGTTATTGCACTACTAAGAATCCACAAGATTTGACTCTTTGAGCTCTTATCATCAGTAGAAATGTCCGATATCACTTATTAAACCACTCCAATGTAATTGCGTAGACCAGGGGTTCTCAACCTTTTTTGGGTGAGTACCAGTTACCTGTGAAGGAATGAGGTCGAGTACCACCTAAAGAATCGTAGAGAAAATGAGCATTGTGCATGCTCAGAACCGGGAGTGTGCTCAGACGTATGGGTGCAAGACTGCCCGTATGTCCGTGTGCGACTAAGTGCACTCTGCGACAGTGGAACTTAACGTTTAAATGACAAAAGGGAAGTTTTTCTCATTTAAATAGTCGCAGTAGCAGGAAAAAGTCCCTGCGATTATGAGCTGTGTTTCCACCATCTCAGAAATAGTGGAAATGTTCAGCACAGGTTATTCACATAGAAAATTACCCATATTTTATTTTATTTACATTATGCCAGCATAGTAGCATGAAAACTGTGCTCAGGCATTAAGGTGCCGGCTGTAAGACCATTTAAATGGGTTTTTAAATTCTACATTTAAAAACCTATTTAAATGGTTAAGTAGCAGAGGCTGCAGATGTACAACAATTAGAATAACATGAGTCAGGTGCTGTCCAGAACTAAGGCGCAATAAAGTGCTATAAATATATTTAAAATATGTTAAAGGTATATAAACTACAGGCAATGCCAGAGAATATGTATAAATAAATCAATAAAAGGTGGGCATACTGGGCACCTTCAAAATGATTTTCTGAGTTATTTAGTGGGGATATAACGGTTAGCTTAATGATAAAATATATCACGTATTCAGAAAAAAGTGCATTCAGTGCAAATAAAGTGCAATAATAATTATCCCAATTAACCAGTTAGCATAAAATAAAAATAATAATGTTATGTTCAGTATACCCACCTTTTATTAATTTATTAATTTATTTATATATATATATTCTCCGGAATTGTATGTACTGAAAAAATAATTTATAATACTTTAGCATGTTTTTTTTTATATTTATAGCACTTTATTGCACCTTATTGTTGAGAAATAAGTTCTAAAAAACGCTTACCTCACAAATCCAGGCCGTCAGACAGGGGGGCAGAGGAGCGGGAGAACGTTTTCAGCGTCCAGCCAGGGGAAGTCAGGAGAAACACTCGCGAGAGTAAGCCTTAATCTCACAGACTGTTGAAGATATCGGCTGGCTGGACGCTGAAATGTTGTTTAGTGTGACAAGGCTTAAACTGATCTTTACTGACAGGGGCCCAGATCCAGAACAACACTTGTGAGCGAATTTACGTGTGGCGGAGATGTAAATTCGCCTTTTAGTAAGTACTGCGCATGCGCACCATAGAAAATACGCACAGTAACGTAGCGTAATTGTGAACGTATGTTCACGTATGTGTCACGTAAATACTTACGTGTGGGCGTGCCAATTTTACGTGAGTCCAGAATACATCTCAAATACGTTACGTTTTGTATTTAAAGTGTACAGTATGGGCGCGCTTAGCTGCGTAAATACGTGTTGTCCATACGTACGTGAGCGGATCACTGCAG
This sequence comes from Limnodynastes dumerilii, assembly GCA_011038615.1. Lineage (NCBI taxonomy): Eukaryota > Metazoa > Chordata > Amphibia > Anura > Limnodynastidae > Limnodynastes > Limnodynastes dumerilii. The sequence continues at coordinate 23,683 of WWET01005360.1, forward strand.
TTACGCTGGCAAAAGTTAAGGTAGGGTTTGGAAAGCGTATATTGACAAAATACGTACGTTCAAGGGGTGTGCCTTGGGGAGTGTATAGAAGGCATGCACACGAAAATATACTACGCGAATAAACGTACGGCAAACGTAGTTCTGGATCTACCCCAGGGTGAGTAAAAATCAGTTTAAATCTGGCACTAAACATCATTACAGCGTTCCAGAGGACCATTGCGGCTGCTAGCCGTGTACCACCTGACAGAGGTCCGCGTACCACGTTGAGAACTCCTGGCATAGACCATTGATATAAACTGATCTTAGTAGAGTTTAAAAAATCAAGGTGATAGAAATACTGAAAAGTCACGAATAAATGCAGTCATATTACCACCTGAACGATGCAATAAACACTCTTAGGAACCCATAGGAGAGTCCCAAAGCCGATACCGAGGATTGCATACCGAAGCCTCCCTCCACGGGTTGCCGCGGTGATGTTGAAAACTCTTGTCTCAGCTGTGTTAGTAAGGAACCGTTTTGAATGTATCAGTTACCATCAAGGAGATGCAACATATGTTAGAGAATGTGAAGCACTGAAAGCAGTTTAAGCAGCAGCAGCTTTGAGAAAGATGCAGGACTAGCTGTGTGTGTGCTTGTCAAGGAGAGACTATTTAACGTGACACCTGCTGAGAGTTAGTGCCACACATATGCAGACAAGTTATGGTATGCACGGCTTTGTAACTGTTTTATTTAAAGGGACATAATACCAACTTTTTTCAGCATTGGCAAAGGGACTATTTGGTGTTCCAACATGAAGGATCTAATAAGACAGTTGGTTCATGCCAACACTAACCATGCAAAAACAATCTATACATTTTCAGGCGGCTACCAGGGCACAGTCGGAGCTGCAGTAGTAAGCCATTGAGAAAACCCAGGGGCAACAACAACAAGACCACGATGATATTAAAAAGATGTTGCAGCATCTCATAGTCTTGGCTGGAAATTCTTCCTCTGATGTCACCACTAGCTCAAGCTCTGTACGGGTTATCACTTTCTACAAAAGGCGCCAGTACGTGATTCTGGAGAGACTGTGGACACAGGACTTCCTGTCTAGCCTTTTGTACTAAGAGGGCTCCCAATTAGCAAAACTGTACCAAAGAAAAAGAGTGCAGGGAGATGAAATGCAGAGACTGTAGGCTTGGAGACTGCCCAGCTAAGCCAGGATTTCCACCTTGATAAGGACTTGATGTGTTTTTTCACTGTGGTACATAGGAAATAATGTACCCAGTTAGTTTCATGTTGCAGATACAGTTTTTGTTGGATTGCTCCCAGGGCCGGACTCATCTCATATCAATGACATACAGTGGTTCTTACTTGAGCAGTGTGTATGGATTAAAAATAGGCTGCTTTCTGCTACTACGCATTTCATGATAGAAGACTTTGTCAGGGTGTGGTGGACAATGAAACTCTAAACATTTAAATAATATTCAATACACAGGAAGAGCCTATCAAAAGAATCCAATTAACTGCCAACTAAGGAGATGCAGCTACAAGCACAGACAGCCTCCTGCTGCAGCACCTAAGGCTGGATCCAGACTTAAGAAGGAGTTTAAAATTAAGAGAGAAAAGTTATTCCTGGGCAAACCATGGTGATTTCAGGGGGAGTCAAGTTAATTGTATTCTTTGCATGCAGAGATATATCTTTGAATTACTTACTGCACACAGATACTGACCAGCTTTACTATCACACTGTTATTTAGACTTGGGCTGGGAAATATCACCTCTCAACACTAGTACTGTTTGCACCAGATGAAATTTGACTCCCCTGCAATCAACATGGTTTAGCCCAGGTGTGACTTTAAGTTCTTATTTTAAGAAGATTCTTAAGTGTGAGTCAGGTCCTTAATTTCAAGCTCCTTCTTAACACTGGATCCAGCCCCTAATGTGTAAACATTATGGACCTGATCAGGAAATAAGACCACCAGCGGAAGTAAGAAAAATAGAAAAAGCTTTTGCGGTATATTCAAAGTTAATCTATTAAATATTCAATAAAATCAAAGGTAATCTTTTCCACTTAAAGATCTAGTGGCTTTCTATGCATGCGACTTGAACGTAGCCATTTTATTGCTGTCTAAGTTTCACGGACAACTCAATATTTGAGAACGAGGGCAGAATATTCCACTGGGCTCAGTCTGTTCCTATGATTATTGTCACAGCTTTGGATAGTGCATAGAATTATCATCTAATTTGTTATTACTAATTTGTTAATGTGCAGGGGCTGGCTGGCAAATTTTGGCCTCTGGGGCAAACCCACAGCAGTGGCCCATCGTTAAAGGGACGTTTTCCAGTACAAAAAATATCTATCAATAAAAAGTAATAATTTGTGTTTTTTTCCTTATGCACCGCCCCTCCCCCTTTCTATTGGTTTGT
>WWET01005360.1:35663-49736 GCA_011038615.1 Limnodynastes dumerilii
AAAACCCACCTTAACAAACCCCTCCCCACTTTATTCTCTTCAACACTTTCTCCCCTTACCACGTTTCTTGCCCATATACCACTAGTATTGTTAGAAATTCCATTTGTGATATTTAAAAGTAATTTTCCATATATTAAGCAAATTTTCTTTCTTGTATGTTTTTCATAGGTTGAAATGTAAAGTTTACATAGATAAATGAAATTAGAATAGTTTAGATTTAGATAGAAGAGATCATTATAGATTATTGATTGTTGTTTCTATAGTATAGTTGAATTAGAGTAGTTTTGAAAATTTGTATTATTATTTTTTTTTTTTTATATCAAATTTGATAGAGAGAGAGAGAGATCTAGATACAGATATATTAGATTACATTAGTATATTAGTTTATTATTTTTTCTTTTTAACAAAACTGGATTATAGAAATAGACAGGGAGAAAGACAGGGAGGACAGGGACCTTTCTCCACAGGAGTCAAGTCAGGGAAGTGAAGAGGAAGAATGGGTTCCACCTCCTGAAGACCACGAGTGCAGGAAGAAGCGGCAGTTCCTGAAAAAAATCCAAGCCTCCCGCCAAGAAGCTGAGGAGCAACAGGAAGAGGATGAACAAGTTAAGGAGGAGGGTGATGATGAAGAGGATGATGAGGATGCACCGGCAACATCAACGGCAGAGAGCAACAAAATTTAGTGAAGATGAGTACGACGTGCTCGTCCTTGGAGTTCTGCAGAACTATGAGGTTCTGCACGGTGCACTTGCGCAGGAGACCGCGCTGAAAGTCAAAGATTCCATCTGGATATTACAGACGAGGTCAACGCTGTGGCTGTGCACAGGCAGTCAGAAAACAACTGCTGGAAACGATTTGCTGACTGTAAAAGGATCACACAAAAGCAGATGGGCAAGGTTGCAAGTCATGCCAAGGCTACTGGCAGCGGTAGGCCTTTGTGCTTGAATTGGAAGACTTGGGAGGAGATGCTGCGAAAACATCTGTCCCCTGCAATTGTCGAGGAAGTTGAGGGGACCATTGATACATCTGATCCCAGCACTCTCCAACCCCGAGGTAAGTACATTTAAACTTTGGGACAAATGTTACAATGGTGTTAACATTGATGAGATGTACTAATAAATGTATTAATTTTTTCAGCAACCTGTTCATCTCGTAACAACAATCAAAACGTGATCCTCAGAAAAAGACGGCCAGCCAAGCAGGTACATTTTGTTTGGTATGTTCAACTAAATTCTATATTTTATGTGAATATATATCTAATCTTTGTTTTATATTTACAGCGCTTGACCCCAGTGCACCGTGTGGATCCGATAGTTGGCGGGACCCAAGCAGAGCACCATCGCACAGACCGTGAGTTTCATGCATCATATTTTTAAATGTACCCAGTCCTTGATGTGTATATCCTTGCCATGGGAAACCTGTTTTCTCATTTTTAAATATAACACATATCTTTCTTTGATCTTTTCTTACTTTACAGCCTCTCTTCTATATATTTAGCTATTTTCTCTTTCTATTTTAGGTCCATGATTTATCTTTCTCTTTGAACAGCATATTAACAAACATGTGTAATACAGTTTTCTATTTTCCTTTCAAGGATCATCAACCAGCAGAAGTCTGGAGGAGCAGAGATCATCTGGCGTCCGGCAAGCTCAAGATTCTGCTCAGCACAGAGGTAAGTTAAAAATTTTGGAACACAATATAAACAAGTTTTATTTTTTAAACTTAAACCTTCTGACACTTCTCATTGTCACTCTGTTCCCTTCTCTAAAATTTCACGTACACACATGCACTATCTCCTTTCACACTGACGCAAACGTTTGAAAAATTTTAATCACTTTTAACCATTTGCCCTTATTATTCACCACTTTCACTCACTTAAGTCAACTTGCACTGACTTAGACCCACTTGCACTCATATAGCCCAACTTTCACTCACTTATACCCACTTACACTCACTTGTGCCCACTTGCACTCACTTTACACTTAGCACCACTTGCACTCACTTATACCCATTTTCACTCATTTTGCCCACCTGCACTCACTTTGCACTTAGCACCACTTGAACTCACTTATACCCACTTGCACTCACTTTGAACTTAACCCCACTTGCACTCACTTATGCCCACTTGCACTCACTTTGCACTTAGCACCACTTTGACTGACTTAGACCCACTTGCACTCACTTATACCCACTTGCACTCACTTTGCCCACTTGCACTCACTTTGCACTTAGCCCCACATTCACTCACTTATACCCACTTGCACTCACTTTGCAATTAGCCCCACTTGCACTCACTTATGCACTTTGCACCACTTGCACTCACTTAGCCCCCTTGCACTCACTTATACCCACTTGCACTCACTTTGCCCACTTGCACTCACTTTGCACTTAGCCCCACTTGCACTCGCTTATGCACTTAGCACCCCTTGCACTCACTTAGCCCCCTTGCACTCACTTATACCCATTTGCACTCACTTTGCCCACTTGCACTCACTTTGCCCACTTGCACTCACTTTCACTCACTTATACCCACTTGCACTCACTTTGCCCTCAGCACCACTTGCACTCACTTAGCCCCACTTTCACTCACCTTTACCCACTTGCACTCAATTTGCACTTAGCCCCACTTGCACTCACTTATACCCATTTTCACACCCTTAGGCCCACCTGCACTCACTTTGCACTTAGCCCCACTTGCACTCACTTATGCCCACTAGCACTCACTTTGCACTTAGCACCACTTGCACTCACTTATGCCCACTTGCACTCACTTTGCACTTAGCACCAATTGCAATCACTTAGCTCCACTTTCACTCACCTTTACCCACTTGCACTCAATTTGCACTTAGTCCCACTTTCACTCACTTATACCCATTTTCACTCACTTAGGCCCACCTGCACTCACTTATGCCCACTTGCAATCACTTTGCATTTGGCACTACTTTCACTCACTTAGGGCCACTTGCACTCACTTTGCACTTAGCACCACTTGCACTCACTTATACCCACTTGCACTCACTTTGCACCACTTGCACTAACTTAGTTCCACTTTCACTCACTTATACCCACTTTCACTCACTTTTCACTTAGCACCACTTGCACTCACTTAGTCCCACTTTCACTTACCTTTACCAACTTTCACTCACTTATGGCCACTTGCACTTACTTAGACCCACTTGTACTCACTTATACCAACTTGCACTCATTTTGCACTTAGCACCACTTGCACTCACTTAGCCCCACTTTCACTCACCTATACCCACTTGCACTCACTTATACCCAATTGAACTCACTTTGCACTTATACCCATTTTCACTCACTTATGCCCACTTGCACTCACTTTGCACTTAGCACCACTTGCACTCATTTAGCCCCACTTTCACTCACCTTTACCTACTTGCACTCACTTTACACTCACCTTTACACACTTGCACTCAATTTGCACTTAGACCCATTTGCACTCACTTATACCCATTTTCACTCACTTAGGCCCACCTGCACTCACTTTGCACTTAGCCCCACTTGCACTCACTTATGCCCACTTGCACTTACTTTGCACTTAGGCCCACTTTCACTCACCTTTACCCACTTGCACTTCGCCCCACTTGCACTCACTTATACCTATTTTCACTCACTTAGGCCCACCTGTACTCACTTTGCACTTAGCCCCACTTGCACTGACTTAGACCCACTTGTACTCACTTGTGCCCACTTGCACTCACTTTGCACTTAGCACCACTTGCACTGACTTAGACCCACTTGCACTCACTTATACCAACTTGCACTCACTTTGCAGTTAGCCCCACTTGCAATAACTTTGCCCCACTCTCACTCACTTTGCAACACATGCACTTATTTAGCCCCACCTTCACTCACTTATACCCACTTCCACTCACTTATACCCACTTACACTCACTTTACACTTAGCACCACTTGCACTCACTTATACCCATTTTTACTAATTTAGGCCCACCTGCGCTCACTTTGCACTTAGCACCACTTTCACTCACTTATACCCACTTTCACTCACTTTGCCCACTTGCACTCACTTATGCCCACTTGCACTCACTTTGCACTTAGCACTACTTGCACTCACTTAGCCCCACTTTTACTCACCTTTACCCACTTTTGCTCACTTAGGGCCACTTTCACTCACTTTGCACCACTTGCACTGACTTAGACCCACTTGCACTCACTTATACCCACTTGCACAAACTTTGCCCACTTGCACTTAGCCCCATTTTCACTCACTTATACCCACTTGCACTCACTTATGCACTTAGCACCACTTTCACTCACTTAGCCCCACTTTCACTCACTTATACCCACTTGCACTCACTTTGCACTTAGCCCCACTTGCACTCGCTTATGCCCACTTGCACTCACTTTGCACTCAGCACCACTTGCACTCACATTGCCCCACTTTCACTCACCTTTACCCACTTGCACTCACTTTGCACTTAGCACCACTTGCACTGACTTAGACTCACTTGCACTCACTTGTGCACACTTGAACTCACTTAGCCCCAATTGCACTCACTTTGCCCACTTGCACTCACTTTGCACTTAGCCCCACTTTCACTCACTTATACCCACTTGCAATCACTTAGCATTTGGCACTAATTTCACTCACTTAGTTCCACTTTCACTCACTTAAGTCCACTTGCACTCGCTTTGCACCACTTGCACTCACTTAGCCACACTTGCACTCACCTTTACCCACTTTCACACACTAAGGGCCACTTGAACTCACTTTGCATTTAGCCCCACTTGCACTCACTTATACCAACTTTCACTCACTTATAGCCACTTGCACACACTTACACTTAGCACCATTGCACTCACTTAGCCCCACTTTCACTCACTTATACCCACTTTCACTCACTTTGCACTTAGCCCCACTTGCACTCACTTATCCCCTTTGCACTTTGCACTTAGCACCACTTGCACTCACTTAGCCCCACTTTCACTCACATTTACCCACTTGCACTCAATTTGCACTTAGCTCCACTTGCACTGACTTAGTGGGTACTTGCACTCACTTGTGCCCACTTACACTCACTTATAGCCACTTGCACACACTTGCACTTAGCACCATTTGCACTCACTTAGCCCCACTTTCACTCACTTATACCCATTTTTACTCACTTAGCCCCACTTGCACTCACTTTGCAGTTAGAACCACTTGCACTCACTTATACCCATTTTCACTCACTTAGCCCCACTTGCACTCACTTTGCAGTTAGAACCACTTGCACTCACTTAGCCCCACTTTCACTCACTCATACCCACTTTCACTTACTTAGCACCACTTGCACTGACTTAGACCCACTTGCACTCACTTATACCCACTTGCACTCACTTAGCCCCCACTTTCACACACTTAGGGCCACTTGCACTCACTTATACCAACTTGCACTCACTTTGCATTTAGCCCCACTTCCAATCACTTTTCCCCACTCTCACTCACTTTGCACTTAGCACCACTTGCACTCACTTATACCAACTTTCACTCAATTATAGCCACTTGCACTCACTTGCATTTAGCACCATTTGCACTCACTTAGCCCCACTTTTACTCACTTATACCCATTTTCACTCACTTAGGCCCATCTGCACTCACTTTGCACTTAGCACCACTTGAACTCACTTAGACCCATTTACACTCACTTTGCAGTTAGCACCACTTGCACTCACTTACCCCAACTTTCATTCACTTATAACCACTTTCACTCACTTTGCACTTAGCCCCATTTGCACTCACTTATGCCCACTTGCACTCACTTAGCACTTAGCACCACTTGCACTCACTTATACCCACTTGCACTCACTTTGCACTTAGCCCCACTTGCACTCATTTATGCCCACTTGCACTCACTTTGCACTTAGCACCACTTGCACTCACTTAGCCCCACTTTCACTCACCTTTACCCACTTGCACTCAATTTGCACTTAGCTGCACTTGCACTGACTTAGACCCACTTGCACTCACTTGTGCCCACTTACACTCACTTTGCACTTAGCACCACTTGCACTCACTTAGCCCCCACTTTCACTCACTTATACCCATTTTCACTCACTTAGGCCCACCTGAACTCACTTTGCATTTAGAACCACTTGAACACACTTAGCCCTCACTAATACCCACTTGCACTCACTTATGCCCACTTGCACTCACTTTGCACTTAGCACCACATGCACTTACTTAGCCCCACTTTCACTCACCTTTACCCACTTGCACTCACTTTGCACTTAGCTCCACTTGCACTGACTTAGACCCACTTGCACTCACTTGTGCCCACTTGCACTCACTTAGGGCCACTTGCACTCACTTATACCCACTTGCACTCACTTTGCACTTAGCACCACTTTCACTCACTTATACCCACTTTCACTCACTTAAGTCCACTTGTACTCACTTTGCACTTAGCACCACTTGCACTCACCTTTACCCACTTTCACTCACTTAGGGCCACTTGCACTGACTTAGACCCACTTGCCCTCACTTATACCAACTTGCACTCACTTTGCCCCACTCTTACTCACTTTGCACTTGGCACCATTTGCACTCACTTAGCCCCACTTTCACTCACCTATACCCACTTACACTCACTTATACCCATTTTCACACACTTAGGTCCACCTGCACTCTCTTTGCACTTAGCACCACTTGCACTCACTTAGACCCACTTGCACTCACTTATACCCATTTTCACACACTTAGTCCCACCTGCACTCTCTTTGCACTTAGCACCACTTGCACTCACTTAGACCCACCTGCACTCACTTATACCCACTTGCACTTAGCCCCACTTGCACTCACTTATGCCCACTTGCACTCACTTTGCAGTTAGCACCACTAGCACTCACTTAGCCCCCCTTTCACTCACTTATACCCACTTTCACTCACTTAGCACTTAGCACCACTTGCACTCACTTAGCCCCACTTTCACTCACTTTGCACTTAGCTCCACTTGCACTGACTTAGACCCATTTGCACTCACTTGTGCCCACTTGCACTCACTTTGCACTTAGCCCCACTTGCACTCACTTGTGCCCACTTGCACTCACTTATACCCATTTTTACTCACTTAGGCCCACCTGAACTTACTTTGCACTTAGCCCCACTTGCACTCACTTATAACCACTTTGCACTTAGCACCACTTGCACTGACTTAGACCCACTTGCACTCACTTTGCAGTTAGCACCACTAGCACTCACTTAGCCCCCCTTTCACTCACTTATACCCACTTTCACTCACTTAGCACCACTTGCACTCACTTAGACCCACTTGCACTCATTTTGCACCACTTGCACTCACTTAGCCCCACTTTCACTCACTAAGCACTTAGCACCACTTTCACTCACTTATACCCATTTTCACTCACTTAGGTCCATGTGCACTCACTTTGCACTTAGCACCACTTGAACTCACTTAGCCCCACTTGCACTCATTTTGCAGTTAGCACCACTAGCACTCACTTAGCCCCACTTTCACTCACTTATACCCACTTTCACTCAGCACCACTTGCACTCACTTATACCCACTTGCACTCACTTTGCACTTAGCCCCACTTGCACTCACTTTGCACTTAGCACCACTTGCACTCACTTAGCCCCACTTTCACTCACCTTTACCCACTTGCACTCACTTTGCACTTAGCTCCACTTGCACTAACTTACACCCACTTGCACTCACTTGTGCCCATTTGCACTCACTTTGCATTTAGCATTACTTGCACTCACTTAGCCCCCACTTTCACTCACTTATACCCATTTTTACTCACTTAGGCCCACCTAAACTCACTTAGCCCCACTTGCACTCACTTATACCCACTTGCACTCAGGCCCACTTGCACTCACTTTGCACTTAGCACCACTTGCACTGACTTAGACCCACTTGCAGTCACTTATCCCTACTTGCACTCACTTTGCACTTAGCCCCACTTGAATTCACTTATGGCCACTTGCACTCACTTATACCCACTTGCACTTAGCCCCACTTGCATTCACTTATGCCCACTTGCACTACTTTCACTCACTTATACCCATTTTCCCTCACTTAGGACCACCTGCACTCACTTTGCACTTAGCACCACTTGAACTCACTTAGCCCTACTTGCACTCACTTTGCACCACTTGAACTCACTTAGCCCCACTTTCACTCACTAAGCACTTAGCACCACTTGCACTCACTTATACCCATTTTCACTCACTTAGGCCCACGTGCACTCACTTTGCACTTAGCACCACTTGAACTCACTTAGCCCCACTTGCACTAATTTTGCAGTTAGCACCACTTGCACTCACTTAGCCCCACTTTCACTCACTTATACCCACTTTCACTCACTTTGCACTTAGCATCACTTGCACTCACTTAGACCCACTTGCACTCACTTATACCCACTTGCACTCACTTTGCACTTAGCACCACTTGCACTCACTTAGCCCCACTTTCACTCACCTTTACCCACTTTCACTCACTTTGCACTTAGCACCACTTGCACTCACTTAGACCCACTTGCACTCACTTATACCCACTTGCACTCACTTTGCACTTAGCACCACTTGCACTCTCTTAGCCCCACTTTCACTCACTTATACCCATTTTTACTCACTTAGGCCCACCTAAACTCACTTAGCCCCACTTGCACTCACTTATACCCACTTGCACTCAGGCCCACTTGCACTCACTTTGCACTTAGCACCACTTGCATTCACTTATGGCCACTTGCACTCACTTATACCTACTTGCACTCACATTGCACTTAGCCCCACTTGCATTCACTTATACCCACTTTCACTCACTTTGCACTTAGCACCACTTGCACTCACTTAGCCCCACTTTCACTCACTTAGGCCCACCTGCACTCACTTTTCACTTAGCACCACTTGAACTCACTTAGCCCTATTTGCACTCACTTTGCACTTAGCACCACTTGCACTCACTTAGCCCCACTTTCACTCACTTATACCCACTTGCACTCACTTTGCACTTAGCCCCACTTGCACTAACTTAGCTCCACTTTCTCTTTCTTATACCCACTTTCTCTTTCTTATACCCACTTTCACTCACTCTGCATTTAGCACCACTTGCACTGACTTAGCCCCAGTTTCACTCTCTTATACCCACTTTCATTCACTTAGGCCCACTTGCACTCACTGGGCACTTAGCACCACTCGCATTGAGTTAGACCCACTTGCACTCACTGATACCCACTCAATTTGCACTTAGTCCCACTTGCACTCACTTTGCACCACTCTCACTCACTATGCACTTAGCACAACTTGCACTCACTTTGCACCACTTGCACTCACTTGGCACTTAGCACCACTTGCACTGAGTTAGATCCACTTGCACTTAATTTGCACTTAGCCCCACTTTCACTCACTCTGCACTTAGCACCACTTGCACTGACTTAGCCTCACTTTCACTCTCTTATACCCACTTTCACTTACTTAGGCCCACTTGCACTCACTTTGCACTTAGCACCACTTGCACTCACTTAGCCCCACTTTCACTCACTTAGGCCCACCTGCACTCACTTTTCACTTAGCACCACTTGAACTCACTTAGCCCTACTTGCACTCACTTTGCACCACTTGAACTCACTTAGCCCCACTTTCACTCACTAAGCACTTAGCACCACTTGCACTCACTTAGCCCCAGTTTCACTCTCTTATACCCACTCTCACTCACTTAGGTCCACTAGCACTTACTTGGCACTTAGCACCACTTGCATGGAGTTAGACCCACTTGCACTCACTGATACCCACTCAATTTGCACTTTGCCCCACTTGCACTCACTTTGAACCACTCTCACTCACTATGCACTTAGCACAACTTGCACTCACTTTGCACCACTTGCACTCAATTGTCACCACTTCAACTACCTTTGCACTTATACCTACACAAATCAAATCAAGTTGTATATTACTTTTATTTAGCAGAATCCCAGGGACCTTTGTGTACCGGCACCATGACACAGGAGAAGCGGAGCTTGGCATCCAATCCAAAGTCACTATTAAAAACTAAGTAAACTAGCAATGTCACACGTATAACTATGTATTTGGATTATGTATGTAAACACTATTAGCTATTTTTAATGAAATTCAAATATTGCACGTTTTTTAGCCACGCCTGCAGGAACGGCCTCATCAAAAGGGAGCAGGATGGAACTGTCTGATAGTGCTGTGCTCAGTCATGCTGGTAAGTAAACCATGCTGTATTTATATTAGTGTTTCTGTTGTTTATTTTTGATCCATATATGTTTAGTTTTCATGTTATGCTATTTATCTGATCACATTAGAGCACAGTGGAATGACCCGACAGTCTACGGAACATGCTCCCCAGTATGACTTATCTGGAACCTCCATCACAATGCATAAGTAATCAATTGTAAACATACAGTTTAGAAGTTAATTGTCACATAAACGTATAGACTAAATATATATATATATTTTAAAAAAAAAGCAAAAACAGAAGAAGAAATGTTTACATCTTTTTCTCTTTCATGTTAGATGTCACTAGTGAAGCACAACAGGGGCCAGCTTCACTGGGAAGCAGTCCATCAATGCTGGGTATGTAATTTTTATAATACAGCATTTAAATTAAGGGAATTTCAAAAATGTACTGTTTTGAGCTTAAAATATATTTATATTTACAGGAAGCATTCACTTGTTCGATACGTTGGATGAGGTGGTCACCACTATTCAGCAGGGGCAACAATCCTCACAGGTTGCTTCCCTTGCTGCAATAGCAAAAATCATGCGTGAAAAACATGATGAACAGAGAAGCGACGTCAACAGAATGGTAATGTTCTTTGCTATCGTGTTATTTGTATTTTATCAAATTAATATATTGGATTTCTAATGTCCTCTTTTTTTCCTTTTTGTTAAGATTTCAGAGATGTGCTAAACTCTGAAGACGTTCTGCCCAAATGTCACAGCAGACACAACTCCTGCAAAGCTTGGTGGAGTCCAACAGATCAACATCCGCGTCCTTTTAGGTTCTGAGCTCAACACAGCATCAGCAGCTCCAGATGTTGCAGGTACATATGGCTCCTTTGAAACGTTGTGTTTGTTATTTCAAAATCTTCTTTTACAGATTTATATTTTTTCAACAGTTCATGTCTGCCAGTCTGCAGAGCCTGGAAGAAGATTCAAGGGCCGGACTGCTCCCACAACAACATCAGTCAGACTTCCCATGGCCTTCCGCTCTTAACACTCCTCATCTGTACACACCAGGCACTGTGCCACCATTTGCTGGATAAACACCTGTGTCAACAAAGTGGCCACCAATGCCATTTGTTCAACCACCAGAGGATAGATGGGAGTCAATCAGGAGACAACTGCTGGAGCCTTCACAAGCGGCCGAAGAGGAGGAACTAGATGTTGATAACAATTAGGTGAACACGTTTCAGTTTGTTTTTTTGCACTCGGTTAACTATTTTTATTCTTTCTCTTGGTTATGTTTATAAAAGGACAATCTTGTGGTTGCACATGATGAGTCCTTTGTTCCCGTTGAAGGGTTCACAATAGTCTCCTGATGCAACCACAAACACATTTTTGATAAATGTATTTTTAACATGTGATTAGAAAACATATTCTGCCCTCTTTCTTCTTTCTTTTTCAGGTACATCTACCAAGAAAGACAGCCAACAATGATTTTGGTCTGTACTATGGGAAACATTGTTTTGGATTGTGCCATATGCACTTGGACTGTCGCTGTCGCCAATTGTTATCACTATTATGGACTAATACAAAAGAAATGGACTTTCATTTTTTCCCTGGACATAAAGTGCTGGCTATATATGTTTGATGGACTTTATAAAGTTTTTTTGTATTATAATTTGTTCAATAAACATATTAAGGATGAAAAATACACTTTATTGCTGCCTTTAATAAAGTTTTCTGCTCTTTGATGTGTACAATAAAGATATATTTCTTTTAAAATACATTTTATTGGTGACTTAAATAAACTTTAATGCTGTTTTGATTTGTACCATAAAAGTATTATGCTTTACAAATACATTTAATTTATGACTTTAATAAAGTTCAATGCCTTTTTAGTTTTGTACAATAAACAAGTTATTCTTTAAAAATACATTTTATTGTGTCAGTGCTTCATACTATAGTTTGTTAAAGTATTTATTGTGTAATTTAAAGGTATTAGACTGCGCAATTTATGGATGTATTCAAACTAGTTGATAGGTGGTGGGATCGTTTTAAATGTGTAATTTGTTATTGGTAAGTTGGGAGATATTTAACAGTTTTTATTTGGTCTGTCAAGGGTTAAATGGTTTAGGGTTTTGAGTTACGTTTCATGTACCATATAGCTACATACTTTAAAAGTTAAGATGGGTAGATTTCAGTTATGTATAGTGGCTAAAAGTTTAGGGTTCTGTAGCATGGCCTGCAAAGTTTTGGTTTGGATGCGGGTCATGGACCATAGTGTTTATGTTAGTAAAGGGGAAGTGTTTAGCCACAACATTTAACATACTTTCATGTTCACATTCTATTTAACATAATAGTAAAGTGAACTCTATAAACCGCTTAGTTTCTATGGGCAATTTCTAAACTTTATCATTTATGAAGTGTACTTAATATATCCCCTGTAGTATAATTTCTGCATGAAAATGCATAATTACTATTTGTTTAGACATAATTATAGCTTCATTAAACACCAGCAGGACACCATGTAAAGTTGAAAGTAACCTAAAAAAAATACTAACTGGTATCCATGAATCACGTACTACCCCCTGGTCTGGAACCAAAAATAACAACCTTTAAGTGATTTGAATTACTGTTCTTCATGATACATTACAGTTTGTAATTGATAATAATAAACTTACTCAGCATTGTACACATTAATTTAGTTTTATCAGTCTATTAAGTCAACAAGGGCCCAGTGTGTATTGTAGACTAAGTGTACCACACTTCTTAACCCCATGAAGGAGTTTGAAACGTTTTCTTTTTGTACATTATCTAAAGTAACTAGTAAACCAATTAACATCAAGTCCCGTTAACAAGTCAAGATCCTTCCCCTGTAGATGGAGTCTGACTCATATCACATACCTAACAGTCACCTTCCCTGCGAAAACATGTCTCCTATGTTCATTAAAGCTTTAACCACTACTTCTGTTATTTTGAGAGCACAGAAGAAAGATTCCTTTGTATTACTCCTCCACAGGTAATTAATTCATCAAGAACACACACACCAATCCTTAAAAAAAAAGAAATAAACATATTACACACTTGTTTAAATTGTATGAAACACTGACATTTGCAAACAAGTGTCTTGACATACTTGTTTTCCGTGGTGCAGCTGGGCACATCCAGTGAAATTCTGCAGACACGCTCACACCAAACAGCATCCTCAGCGGCCATGGACATGGAAAAAAGGTTGAAAAAGATGATTAGGCACTGTAATAATCACAGACATAAACACTGACAATTGCAAACAAGTTTTTTGACATAATTACTTTTTTTCCGTGGTGAAGTTATGCAGATACGTTGACATGCAATTGTGAACAATGTTTTCTTGAAAAGTAATGAATGAACAAATTATTAATAGTTCTACAACAACAGTTCACACTACAACACATTACTATACTTTCTACTTACATCCCAGTTCACACTGCAACACATTGCTATACATTCTACTTACATGCAAAGAAATCGGTGATCAAATTACTTCGGATCTGGCTTCCAATGTTCCGTGCCAAAGGAGCAGCTGTTACACTCTGCAGGTTCATCCTAGCAGAGTGTGTGTTAATTTCTTACCAGTTCTGTGTGTCTGATTTTCTCCCAGCTGCAGGTTAATTGTCCCTGGAGGTGTGTCTGGCTTCCACAGCTATTGGGGGAGTGTTCCTTAAATAGCCTCCAGTGCAAGTAGCAGGTGCTGGTCATAGTTTCTCTGTTGTGTTACTGTGCCAGTCTGGTTGCTTTTCTCTTGCCTTGAGCTTTGATTATTTCTCTTGTTCTTGAGTGCCCTCATTCATTCCTGCCCAAGTTCCTTGCCATTGTTCCCTATTGTCTCTTGTTCCTTCTCTCTCTCCTTAGTGTTTCTT
>WWET01005360.1:66397-76802 GCA_011038615.1 Limnodynastes dumerilii
AAATATGCACAGGTCTGCCCCCATGGGCAGACCAAGGTAATGCAGTCCAGGTGTAACAGTCTGCCCCCATGGGCAGACCAAGGTAATGCAGTCCAGGTGTAACAGTGCTCCCTGTTGTGTTGTAATGAATACCCATTTTTGCCTCTTTGCTGACATACTAAAATAACATTTATAAAAAAACAAAAACTCATCACATGCACTTCAGTAACACAAATGGTACAGGGAATTGAAATCAAATGCAACATAAATAGTCTTGTATTTCCCCAACATTTGATTGATCAAATACAATACAAAAGAGGGGCTTCTGGGTGGCCTTAAAAAGCCACAGGCTTTCTGGTTAATTCCCTATAATGCACATGTATGAAAGTCTCCTACACATGTAGAAGACATGAAAACTCAAGCTACAGACATAGTAGACTCTAACTACAAGAAAGAAGACTTCAGGTTCTCAGCACCCCAAATATAAACTATACAATCAAAAGTGTTGTAACTACAAACAATGCTACATTATTCACTCACAAAAATTGGAAGTTAGAACAAAAATGAAATCCACTGAGGAGGAAAATGATCTAGGAGTGACTATTTCAGGTGACTTAAAGGTTGGTAAGCAATGAGAAAGTGTAGTCAGTTGCTTGGTTGCATAGGGAGAGGAATTAATAGAAGAAACAGAGAAGTCGTAATGCTACTTTATAGGTCATACGTACAGTCACGTAATAGTGTCTTCAGTGTGCACAAGTGTGCAATGATGAGGTGTACGCAATCTAGAAATATGCTATCTTGCATTCAAATGGTGACACAGTGGTCCTATCACATTGGCTCACCATTTTACATGGGAAAAAGAGTAGAGCTATAATCCTCAATTATTCAAGTGTGTCAGATACACAACACTGCCAACTTTCCAATGCCAATAGCACTGCTATGTTACCTTATCCTAGATCACCACATGTCATATATATATATATATGTACTCGGGCAACAGCAGTATTAAAGGTTGCCTGATTATAGTGTACTTTAAAATTGAAAGTAATGCGACAGTGGGGATTTGGATTTTCTTGGGGATCTTGAGAGTGGATTATATTACCGCTTACCCTATTGTATTATACAATAGCTGGCTTGACTATATATATTAAGTATTATCCTATACATAAACTATGGGCCTGATCCAGACCTACACTGGCTGGCGTTAAGACGCCAGCCAGCAGCGCAAGATCGGCTTAAAAGCCGATCCGTGCATGTGCCGGGCAGATATTGCCCGGCGTAGCTACGGCAACGCCCGATCAACGTCCGTAGCAGTGCTGTAGTAACGCTGGAGGGGGCGTCCCCCATCATTACTACGTTCAGGTTAGTGTAGGTGGGCGGGGTGAGTTAGTTTAATGAGGGAGGGTGGGAGGGAGGGGTTAGCGTCCAAATGCTCCTGTGCAAGCGTATTTTCGCTTGCTTAGGCCGGCTGAAGTTAGGGTAGCCTTCAGCTGGCGTAAGCAAGGGAAAATACGCTCGCATAGGGGGAGTGTCGGGGAGAGTGAACGACGATACGCTATGCTTTACTAAGCATAGCTCATCGGCGTAGTTCTGGATCAGGCACAATGTTGCTTCCAATGTTACATCTACTGTTACTTTGAACAATATTCAATATATAGTATTTGTTATTGAACTAATTGAAAGATTCATTGCAGACTTTCTGCTAATAAGGTTACCATATATTGTTTTTTTGGTTGCTATGAGTATACCTTAAACTTTTTGTTAAACTAACTGTGTTCAACAAATGCATACATGTTATTGTTACTTGCTTTATTGATGCTAAAATAAAAATGTTTAAAAAAAAAAGGTCCATGGCATGTGTCACAAAACATACCAAAAGAAGGCAAAAGGAACTAAACATGTGTAACTTGGAGCAGAGAAAGCAGAGGGGGGACATGATAGCAGCTTTTAAATATTTCAAGAGTTATGACCAGCTAGAGGAGGGTAGCATTTTTCAAAGGAAGCGGTGTTATAGAACACAAGGGCATGGATATAAACTGGAGGGCGGTAGAGTCAGAGGAAATGTGTGGAAAAATAACTTAACTGAAAGGTTCATAGATAAGTGGAATAGCCTCCCATCTGAGGTGATAGAGGTAACACAGTAGAACAGTTTAAACGTGTTTGGGATAAATATAAGGATATCCTAAATCTCAAACTAAATTGAGGGTAAATAGGGTCTAGGGTCAGTATAGTTTTAAATCAACAACTGGGCAGACTGGATTGGCCATGTGGCTCTTATCTGTCATCACCTTCTATGTTTCTATGTAAGTGTACATTAAATATGTGTCTCCACTCCTTCTCTCTCACAGAACACTTTTCAGAATTTAAGCGGTCACAGCATCAATTGTTTTCATGTCTCACCCTCCATTGGGTGTTCATGGTTTCTTAAGCATGTGCAGCGCGAAATCACCCTGCTAAATGTTTGTTCTGGGCATGCATCATGCAAAAGAATAAATGCAGCAGCAGCATAGGTCTGGATCCAGTCCAATCATGCACCTGTTTGCATTTACCTATAAATTGATTGAGCAACTTCCATTCTGTGTTTGTCCAGTCCAATGGGTGCAGGACATGATGGGGGCTGATGGGTGCAGGACATGATGGGGGCTGATGGGTGCAGGACATGATGGGTGCTGGACACTATTTGTTTAAAAATATTTTTTTTCCTGTTTTCCTCTAGGTGCGTCTTATAGTCAGGTGCATCTTATGGTCCGAAAAATACGGTAACTACAGCATGTAAAGTATACATAGTACAATGTATACATAGTAGGTAAAGTCAATTATGTAGGCAATTTTAATGAGGAAGTGGTTGAGATTAATGCTAATGGAATGACAATGAATACATAAACAGTGATTGCTATGTCCTGGGTTCCCGAAACTTCTGGTGGCGGCCCTGGCTACAGGAAAAATTTATTTCAGAAGATGGATATTTAGTCAAAAGTCACAGTATAATACTATAGGCCATGTGTGGATATATAGGAATAAGTTGATATTAGTTTGTCACACACTTGCATTATTTGGAAGACCCAAAAAAAAAAAAAAAAATTGGACATCCTGGAATCCTGGCAAAGCAGGCAAATATCCTGCATTTATGCTTGAGACGTCATTCATTGAAAGTTGTTGCCTCCTGTCCCGCTTTCCTGCTTATCAATAATATAATATTAAGAATAGGCAGGCTTTATGATGATAAGACATGACCCATCCTCAGTAACACTATGGATTGCAGAGTTGACAGGTAGTGGAGGGACTTTAACTCTTGGCTACGTTGTTGTCTTTCTGCTCCTGCTACCTTGTTGACCGTCACCAACACACCTAGGGCTGACACCTGGGACGCCCACCTGGTCACCCCTTGCAGCAAAAGCCATCACTCTTTGTGGGGGGCTTTCATAAAAATTTGTGGAAGCTTAGATAACACACAGAGGTGTTCAGTTGTGACTTCTGGAGGAGCCACTACATTTATGTATTTAAATGAAATGAAATGTAGAAATTGAAAAGAATAGCTATATAGAGAAAATTCGAAAATAGAAATGTAGAAATGGAAGTATATTCTGAATAGGGAGCTTTATGAAATAGAATTGTTCGAAATTGATTGGACATCCTGGAATCCTGGCAAACAGGCAAATATCCTGCATTTATGCTTGAGATGTAATTCATTGAAAGTTGTTGCCTCCTGTCCCGCTTTCCTTCTTATCAATAATATAATATTAAGAATAGGCAGGCTTTATGATGATAAGACATGACCCATCCTCAGTAACACTATGGATTGCAGAGTTGACAGGTAGTGGAGGGACTTTAACTCTTGGCTACGTTGTTGTCTTTCTGCTCCTGTTACCTTGCTGACCGTCACCAACACACCTAGGGCTGACACCTGGGATGCCCACCTGGTCACCCCTTGCAGCAAAAGCCATCACTCTTTGTGGGGGGCTTTCATAAAAATTAGTGGAAGCTTAGATAACACACAGAGGTGTTCAGTTGTGACTTCTGGAGGAGCCACTACCTTTTAGTGTGTCTGTCATAAATAAACTTGAGAGGAATATGGCACAATATAGGGCAACATAAGGGCAAACAACATACTGGTATTATCTCTGGGTATAATCTCACTTTGGGATTTGTAAAGGATGAAGTAACAAAGTAACAATTTTCAAGAAAATAGTATTAATAAGTCATAGTCTTTTTTGTGATTAATTTTATACAGTCTTTTATTGGCTCAACAAGGGATGGTCTTGTCATGGCTGTTTCACCCTCCTTCATAAAAGAACTCCAGTACTCGGTCTAATTTTCTGGCACAGGCTTTGATGGAATATTCTATCCTTGATTTATCTGTTCTGTAGTTCTCAAAACAATATTTAGTGGCCCCATTTTGAGTTGGGAACTGCACCTCTTCTGATATGCTAGAGTGTGTTACCAGCAAACTATACCAATAGTCTTCTGGTTCAACACACTTAGAAGACAAGAGGAACCATATATCCCTTAAAAAGCACCGGCTGCTTATATAGTTCTACATTGCTAAAACAGGGATTTCAAAAATAGTTATAGTGCATATGTCAGAGGCCATGCTAGAGAGGTTTACAGCTACAGCAGGAGAAGGCATCAAAGGATGAATATTCTGATACCAAAAGATGATGTTAGCTTTTTCCTTTCTCAACCAGTCAGTAACAGCTGGGAAAGCAATCTGGAAAAATTCTTACCAATATCCTTCCACTGCCACTTGTAGTGACAACGGGACGTCTGGCGATCGGATCGCAAATATACGCTACTACGGAGCAAGTTACACCCACCAAAACCCCAGTCACTCCACTTGCTAATCCGTGCTCTCGGACACTTCCGCCTCCATAACCTGGCATTAACTTTCCGTTGCCATTTAGGAGCGTATGTGTCTTCCGTGCGTATAGTTCCGGCCGTATAGTTGTAATCGCGCCCACTTTTCATCATTTAAATGCCCCCCCCCTTTCATTTCCATACAAATACTTCCATGCGTATATTTCCGTCAGAGTTAGGTGCGGATTTTTCGACGTCCGATTCACAAGTCTGCCCATTTGGCACTGCGCGTATCTTCTACGTTAACTGCGTATAAAAAGGTTACTACGCATGCGCAGTTGAAACATACCTAAAAATACGCACGGAAGTCGCCGCTAAATCGGATCTCTGAATACGGCCCTACAAGAGGAGATAATTCCTAACTTAAACTGAAAGAAAAAACATGCAGTAAAATATCTGCAGTATTAAACTGACGATTAGGGAGCATTGTTGGTATAAAACTATGAAGGGCCAGATTTACTAAATGCGATTTTTCAAAATCGCCAGAGTTTGACGGCGATTTAAATAGCCAGAGAAAATCTCACCTTAGTAAATCTGGCCCGAAGTGTCATTTATCTGAACATAGGAAATACATTTTGAAAAGACACATGCATGTGATTAAAACCTATTTGCAAGATAACCACATAGATTGTAATACTAAAGAGCAAATCCCTGTCTGTCTACTAGGTAGATTTACTGTGGAAAAGGAATAGTGGAGATGTTGCCCATTGCAATCAATGAGATGCTATCTCCCACTTTCCTAATACATACTAGAAAATGTCGATTAGAGTCTGATTGGTTGCTATGGACAACATATCAATTTTTCCTTTTCTGCGGTTTATTAAGTCTATCCCTAAATGTTGAATATAATGTATTTATGACAATGCTGCTTAATAAAGCTTTAAAACACAAACTGAAGTCAAAGCACTGTGTTAGATAGTTAATACCTATAGATAACAATAATTAAGCGATCAACAACTGATACCCCAACACACAACAGCCACACACAAACTTGAAATAAAGACACCGACAACTTTATTTGGCTTTTAAAAGGGGACATAGGTTTATTGAATATAAATCAATTGGTGGACCGTATGAATGAATGACTATAAAATTGAGGGTTGAGCAAGCTGGTAAAGCGCAGGTCAGTGTCACCTCAGGAACTTAAAATGACAACTATAAGTCATCGCTAAAGGTGCCTCCACTACCCTCCAGTACCCCTGGCTCCACCACATCACCTTGCACATCTCACATGATGGAGAAGGCAGACAATTCCCCGTCGTGGTACAGATGACCCAGTATTAACTCGAAGGGCGCGCCTCTGATCACAGATATATTCACCCCATTCTTTTTTATACATTGCGCCAAGCAAAACATGGTGACATATCACCTCTACCACCAAACCTATGCCATGTCTGTGAAAGGAATAATGACAAGTTAGAAATACATCCTAAACAAGGGAGGGAGGGAGGGCAATGATTTTCAAAAGAGGACCCCTCACAACACAATATATAAAGTAGGTCACCTGACCCCAACCCCACCCTAACCCTATGAACCAATCAGAATAACAACATAATTAGCATCTTCTAGAGCAATTGTAACCATTCTGATAACACCTGCCTGCTGTATGTTAGGGCCCAGCTGGTCGCTTATGCACCTTCACACTTAATCAGTGCTCAGTTTTCTCTATAACGTACATGACAAAACTTAATAGTTCAGCTAGAAGATTCTAGAAGTGCACATCTACTTTCAAACATGTTTATCATATGCATTTACTGCAGAATTTAATGTAACTGGTTGTGACCCAAACCCTTTGCTATTTCCTTATAAACTTTAAGACAAACAAGATTAATGATACAAATGATTGAAATAAATATTAATGGTATAAAGGAATTTTGAAAGAATGTCCTACCTGAAGAAGCAGACACGGTTTGCATTTGTAGTTTTATCTTCACCAAGTCAACAGGCCCACCGATTGCTACAGAAACACATCCTGTTAACATGCTTGCAAAAGTCAAGTCTATGAGGTCATGAGACTCGGTTTGGTTTGTATTTCGAAGTTGACTGATAATTCTTTGGGCATTACTGAAAACACCAAACACCACTGAGTTATAAACTGCGATACTGGCCAGAGGGAAAGACATTCCTTTAAAGAACCCAGCAACCTAAAGAGATTAGAAAATTATTTTCAAAATAAGCACAAAATATGCATTTATAATAAGCAAACACAATTAAGCTAAGAATAAATCTTTGTAAACATGAATCCCAATTCTAATGACAGTAATTGTTTATTTATACTACAATAAAAAGTAACCAAAGTTTATCGGGTAATAAACATGTTCCTTGTCCAATGATAATACATTATTATTTTAAACGTAAAGTCAATTATCAAAAATGCAGTTGAAAGACAACAATAAAAATAGAAGACGTGGGTCTTGTTTCACATATTTTTTGAACATATCAGGACTAATCCAAGATTTCTCAGCCGACAGATATGTCTTTTATCCTAACCCTCCATTTCCATCAGCCTCATCCTAACCTTCTACTACAGTTCTAACCCTCCTAGTCCCACAGTCTATCACTCATTTTTAAATTAAGCCATAACCATAACCTTAGCCTGCTGTAGCCTGTCGCTATTGGAAATGGGTCAAAATAGGTACGTGTTCTCAACAGCCACTTTCTATTTGCTGAGCATTTTGACAATAATATAACCACCATGCAGCTGGCGGTTGCATCGTTGTCGCAATAGGGCTGGATGGACTGGTACCACATCCCACTCACATAATATATAGCTTTTTTAGTTGAACTAAGAAACTTCGGGCCAGATTTACTAAGCTGCGGGTTTGGAAAAGTGGATATGTTGCTCATAGCAACCAATCAGATTCTAGCCCTTACTTTCCTATTACATACTAGAGAATGTCATCTAGAATCTGATTGGTTGCTATGGGTAACACTTCCACTTTTCTAAACCTGCAACTTACTAAATCTGGCCCCTCAACATTTGTTTTTACTATTTTTATTAATTAGTTTTTCCTCAAGTCTACACTTGATCCTGTTTTGTCCTTATTCTCAAAAACTGGAGAGCCCAATTGTGAGATGTAAGAAAGGTTAAGTTACAATTTGTACAATACTAACAATCATTTGAAAAGTAGAAATCTAGGGCTGTAGCCTTTGCTATTGCCATGAGGCAGAGGAACATTTGCTGCAAAGTAAAAAAAAAATCTGTTTATGACCCTTTAATGTGCCTATTAATTCATTTAGTCACTGAAGACAGGAGGGCACCTGTGTCTGGTTGGAAGCTCTCACTTTATTTTTACATACTAGAGAATGTCAGCTAAAATCAGATTTTTTGCTATGGGCAAAATCTCCACTTTTCCAAACTCGCAGCTTAGTAATACCCCTTTCACATCACCACCAAGAACCCGGGTTTTTCAGCAAAAACCCGGCATTTTGCAAAAACCAGGGTTTTTGGTGGTGATGTGAAACCGCCAGGAGAGACCCGGGTCAAGAGACCCGGGATGTGAACACGGGAAAAAAGTAGGGTTTTCCCGTGTTCAACCAGGGAAGGGAGGCAATGTGAAAGGACCAGGGTTGTTTTCAACCCGGGTCTTTCACTTTGCCTCCTGATTGGTGCAGATTTGTCTACTGTTGCTATGGCAACAGTAAACAAATCTGTTTCTAGCGTCGGAAAGGGGGGAAAAAAAAGTGCAACGTCGGAAAGGGGTAAAAAAAAAAAAAAAGTATAGGGCATGCTGATGCTTCTAATTCTACAATCATCAGCATGCCCAGGGATGGCAAGGCATGCTAGCACGTGGAGAACCACAAGTGCCAGCATGCCCTGTCACTTGTGACAAACGCACACCCCTCCTATCACATTAATAAAATATAGGGCCGGCCCCTACCCAGTAAAAAAAAGAATGAAAAGAGTTACAGCTCTACAAGTATCAGCATGCTCTTCAGCGTTAAAAATCCACTAAAACCCGGGAAATTCCTGGTGATGTGAAAGGGTCAGACCCGGGAATTTCCTGGGTTTTTGGTGGACTTATAACACTGCCATGTGAAACACACGGCACTGCTCCCAGAAAAGTCCCGGGTACAAAATACCGGGTTTTTCTGGGAGGGTGATGTGAAAGCTGTATAAATCTGTCCTATTGTGTTAGTGGTGTAACAATTTTTAAAGGCAAATTGGGCCAGCCTAATTTTACGATTCTAGCTACTACGCATGCGTAGTAACTATTTTGTGCTATCTATGTAGCGTTTCTTGATCGCATATACGCAATCTACGTAACAAAACGCTACATAGATACAGGGCCGTCTTTTCCACTGGGCAATTTTAGCACAAACTGCCCAGTGGGAAAAATGTCCCTGTCTATTGTCTTTTCCCTCCTGCAGCTTCTGTTTAGATCATTCTGCTCAAAGCTGCAGAGGAGAGAGGAGGGACTAAGACATTGAGCTCCCTGAATCATTGTTCCCTGCACATTGACCCGCAGAGCAAAGGTGAGTATCAAGGATGGCTGGCCCCCCGACGGCAGCCGTGATTGGCCCATTCCCCACTCGCTCATTTATAAAGGTGAGAAGCAGCATTAGCCTTTTATATACAGAATACTACAACTGGTGTACATATACACTGTGTAAAGCTGATTGTTATCTAACATTGGATTTTTATGGTCATTCATGTAATAAGAATGATAATAAGAGTTTAAGGGAATTCACAGTGGGGTAGCAACTGCTCCTCTTATTGTAAAATCCTTAAGACAGTGTCTATATGAAAGGCCAGCTAATGACCAATTTAAAGTAGTGCATGAAGGCATCCAATATTGAGGAGGCACATATTAAGCCCTACTATTGAGGCATACAGAATCATATTATTATTATGGTCTCTGAATTTATGTTCTTTCATTTTTTATGCACTTTTTGTTCTTTATTTATTTATTTTAATTTTTTCTCTTTTTCACTCATGTCATACAAAACACGAAGACGAGGGTGCTAGACTTTAGGAAGGCAGATTTTGTGGAAATGGGGAATTATGCAAGTGATTCTTTGGCAGAGTGGAGGCACATGAAAGGAGTTCAGGAGCAGTGGGGAAATTAAAAAAATGCATTATTAACAGCAACAGACCTTTGTTTAAGAATGGTTAGAAAAAAAAACAGAAAATGAAAGCCAATGTGGTTTACAAAAGAGGAGCAACTACAGTGACAGCAAAAAAGATGGCCTTTTGGAATTATAAGCAATCTCAGAGTAATGATGACAGGGAGGTGTATTTTACAAAGCAGAAGGAGGCTAAAAAGGTTATCAGAGCAGCAAAGGCACAAACGGAAGAAAAACTGACCCACTTGGTACAAAAAGGGGACAAAACCTTTTTTAGGTATATAAATGAAAGGCGAAAAATAAAGGAGGGTATCATAAGGCTCAAAACGGAAAGTGTAATTCTTATTGACAGTGAAAGGGCTCTGGAAGGTCATCTTAACAATATTCTGCTCAATATTCACAAAAGAAAGAGAGGGGAAGGGTCCACTTTTGAATGGGAAGACTATTAATACAATGGGGGCAATTACTACTACTTTCACTGAGGAGCAGGTATTAAAAGAACTTT
>WWET01005360.1:82588-95086 GCA_011038615.1 Limnodynastes dumerilii
TCCTGCACGGTGTTGGGCTGTAAGCACAACCCCCACCTGTGGATGTCGGGCCCTCATACCACCCTCATGGAGTCTGTTTCTGACCGTTTGAGCAGACACATGCACATTTGTGGCCTGCTGGAGGTCATTTTGCAGGGCTCTGGCAGTGCTCCTCCTGTTCCTCCTTGCACAAAGGCGGAGGTAGCGGTCCTGCTGTTGGGTTGTTGCCCTCCTCCACGTCTCCTGATGTACTGGCCTGTCTCCTGGTAGCGCCTCCATGCTCTGGACACTACGCTGACAGACACAGCAAACCTTCTTGTCACAGCTCGCATTGATGTGCCATCCTGGATGAGCTGCACTACCTGAGCCACTTGTGTGGGTTGTAGACTCCGTCTCATGCTACCACTAGAGTGAAAGCACTGCCAGCTTTCAAAAGTGACCAAAACATCAGCCAGAAAGCAAAGGAACTGAGAAGTGGTCTGTGCTCACCACCTGCAGAACCACTTTAATTTTGAGGGTGACTCCAAATCCAGACCTCCATGGGTTAATAAATTTGATTTCCATTGATAATATTTGTGTGATTTTGTTATCAGCACATTCATCTATGTAAAGAACAAAGTATTTATTAAGAATATTTCATTCATTCAGATCTAGGATGTGTTATTTTAGTGTTCCCTTTATTTTTTTTGAGCAGTGTATATATGTGTGTGTGTGTGTGTGTGTGTGTCCTGACCCGTGTTGCAGGGGGTCCCAACTTTTCAAGTTATGCTCCATCAGATTTTCACATCGACTCAACGTAAAATGTGTTAGTGCATAAATCTGATTTACATATAAGGGCTAAAATCAGATGTTTCTGTACAATCTGCATACCACTTCCCCAAGCACTTCCACTTCCTTTTGTTCCTGTTCTGCCCTGCCATCAAAAATGTAATAAGATGGACCCAGAATTCCATCCTACTAATGTGGTATTTTTATAGCTTACCCCCTTCCCAGTGAGATCCTCCTCCCACCTCTGATATTTTTATAGCTTACCCCCTTCCCAGTGAGATCCTCCTCCCACCTCTGAGTTGTAACAGTTGGTTTTTGGAAGTGACAACCCCTAAAAACAAAACACAAATCCAAAAGCGAATAAGCACTATGCGTGTTGAGCATGAAGTAACTCAATCCGCTACTTTGCTGCAAACGAAAGGTGACTTAAAAACACATCATCCGACAATCGTAACACAAATCCCCATTAGTGATGTATACTTTGCATTTAACCAATACATCTTGGTCTACATGGTTCCAAATGTGAGCAGCATCATAAGATGTTACCATTTATCCAGACATTGCAACAGTGTCACTACATTATAAATGTGTCCTTTATTGCATCCAAATTCATATGCCCGAAAGCCAAAGTCCATAATACATGGGAAAAACTGCACAATTATATGCAGAACTCAAATGGCAGGAGCGGGATGTAAATGTCCATCTGCAGTATTGCAGACAAGAGTCCAGAAAATCAAACAAATAAGGTGAAGGGTATCAATTATACAGTTACTGGGCTACAGCATATGTGGATGAATAAGAGGTTAGTGGTGATCTCCACTATGTCAGTGATTGACGATTGATCCAAATGTCTCCTACTGGTGTCAATTATAAGACACTAAAATGCAGCATATGAAGATGTATAAGGAGTTAGTGGGGATCTCCACTACAGTATGTCAATGATTGATGTTTGTGCCTAATGTTTCCTTCTGGTGTCCTGCCCACCATGATTGTTCATTGGGTGAGAAATTTCACTATAAGAAGCATGATGTTAAACATCTCATTTAATCCTGAAGGATACTTATTGAAAGAGAGGGAGTTGTGCTTTTATAATTGGGCACACAAGATCACTTATATGGGACATCAAATAGTGTTAAAAAATGACATATTTGCATAATGTTAAAAAGCAAAATGTTAATAAAAAAGAGAGATATAGTAAAAAAAAAAAAATATTAGAATTTTATCCAAAGAACATTGTCTACTGTATAATAAACTCATTCAGTACAGTTTAATTCCTTAAGAAATATCTGAGGAAAATCATTAATATACCATGAATTACATTCCTTTGTTATGCTTAGTTAAACAACTGCCCTTATTATCTTTATATGTGGTAGATTTAGTAGAACCACTGTTAGTTCTGGATCCAACAGTATGCCTTATTATGTGCTCCGTAGGGCCTATATTAGCTTCTAATCAATATGCCCCCTTTAAATTGTAACACAAGGTACAAATACATTGTTCCCCTTTCCAGGGGTTTTCCTTTCTTATAGAAGATCCCACAAGTTCTTGCCCCTGCAATAACTGGGCATAAGTTGAGCATCTCTGTGATTATGTAGATCTGGGTCCGTGGTGATTATAAGCCACATAAGTTTAGCCAGATGTTTAGATTTATGGCTCCCCAAATCATAAGTTTGATATGAGGAGTGTATAGAACGTACGCGTGCGAAAATACGTTACGCGTGGAAACGTATTGAACACGTAGTTCTGGATCTACCCCATTGTCTACTGTATAGTAAACTCATTCAGTATAGTTTAATTCCTTAAGAAATATCTGAGGAAAATCATTAATATACCAGGAATTTTATTCCTTTGTTATGCTTAGTTAAACTACTGCCCTTATTATCATTATATGTGGTAGATTTAGTAGAACCACTGTTAGTTCTGGATTCAAGGGTATGCCTTATTATGTGCTCCGTAGGGCCTATATTAGCTTCTTATCAATATGCCCCCTTTAAATTGTAACGCAAGGTACAAATACATTGTTCCCCTTTCCAGGGGTTTTCCTTTGTTATAGAAGATCCCACAAGTTCTTGCCCCTGCAATAACTGGGCATAACTGGGCATAAGTTGAGCATCTCTGTGGTTATGTAGATCTGGGTCCGTGGTGATTATAAGCTACATACGTTTAGTCAGATGTTTAGATTAATGGCTCCTAACATCATAGGTTTGATATAATTTTCTTAGATAACTGTTGTTTCCTTGGGATCTTTCTAACTTGTTCTTTAAGGGTCAGCAAGACTTTGTGATTATACAGCCTTTCTTCAAATTGGGAAATTATCTTATACATCTGGTCTAAACAAATATTCTCGCTCACTGGTAAATTATATAAAGTCTTAGCATTTGGGAGTAAGGTTTTATAAGGCTGGTGGATGGTGAGAGTTGGCACACAGAAAGTTGTTACTATCCATTGTTTTTTGGAACACCCGGGTACTGATGGAACCATTTTTAACCTGAATGGAAACATTCAGATAATTTAACTCTGTTTCATGCATTGTGTATATGAACTTAATGGGGGAAGAATTTCTGTGCTGGTCCTGTATTAGTGAGATCAAATCCGTACGGTCCCCTTGCCAGATTATGAACAGGTCATCAATATATCTTGTGTAGAAAATGCAGCCCTCCTGGAGCCTTTTAGAATTGTACAAAAATAATGATTAATGTAAATATTGGCAAAGGATCTGACCACATTTGGTATGCTGCAGATAATGACTTCCATTGAACCAGAAATAATTCTTGGTTAAAGTCAGATGTGGGAGATATATCAAGAGCTTGCCAGTTGGACCACTGCAGTGTTCATTATGAGTGATAGCGTCTTGTACCACTGAGAGGTCCTCTTCGTGGGATAGATGTGTATAAGCTTGAGACATCTATAGCGGCTAATAGACAAGTAGGTGGTAGTTCTGTCAGGGTTGCAAATTTGTTAAAAAAAAATCTGTGGTGTTTCTTAAATAAGATTGTTGGACTACTGGCTGCAGATGAAAGTCAAACCACATAGAAATCTTGTAAAAGAGCGAGCCTCTGGCCAATATTATCGGCCTACCTGGGAGAGGGTAGTGCTGTTCTTGTGTACCTTAGGCACACAGTATAGGTTTTATGGGGAACTCTGTAGTCAGAAATGCCACCATGTCTTGATTAATGACCTGTTGATTTCTTGCTTTACTGATGATCTCATCTAACACCTTGTATAATTTGTGCCCAGGATACATGGGTAACTTGGCATATACTGCTGGGTCTATCCAGTTCTGAAACGTAGTCAGTTCAGTCTGGAATTATGAAGGCTTCGCCCTTATCTGCAGGACGTATAAAGATGGAAAGGTTCTGTTGCATTTCTTTCTGTTGCTGTGAGGTTGTAAAACACTTTTTCATTCGTTGATTCATCCATGCTTTGGTCCAAAAGGTATATAAAGCTTCTTAGTGAGCCATTCTGTGACTGTGGGTTGAACTTGGACCTAGGTTTAAACTGGTTTCTCATTTGTTTATCTGGTTCCTCATTTCTGAAAACTTCTTTGAGTT
This sequence comes from Limnodynastes dumerilii, assembly GCA_011038615.1. Lineage (NCBI taxonomy): Eukaryota > Metazoa > Chordata > Amphibia > Anura > Limnodynastidae > Limnodynastes > Limnodynastes dumerilii. The sequence continues at coordinate 86,887 of WWET01005360.1, forward strand.
TTAAAAGTCTCTATAGTTTCATGTTATCAATTTGCCTCTGAAAGTTATTGTGCAGAGCAGTCAGAATAAAAGACATTTGTTGAGAAGATTGATCTCTGCAGTGGTAAGTATGCATTTATACAGGTTAAAGATTAGGGACATATCAGCACCTAACTCACTCGTGCAGCCCCTAACCCGTCCTCCACTTTTAGGATTTGGCCCCACTGATACAAAACCTGAACAGCAATTCTTCCCCCATTAAGTTCACCTACATAATACATGAACTGAAATAAATTATCTGGATACCTGTATTCAGTATCAGAATGGATCCATCAGTACCCGGGTGTTCCAAAAACCAACGGAAAGAAACAACTTGTGGTGTGCCAGCTCTCACTGTCCACCAGCCTAGAAGAAGGGTCTACCCTACTCCCAACTGCTAAGAATACAAAGAATTACCTGTGACAAGGATATTTAGGAAGACCAGGTGGATAAGTTTATTTCCTCAATTTGAAGAAAGGGGGTAAAATCATGAAACCTTTCCGATCCTTAAAGAACAAGTTAGAAAGATCCCAAGGGAACACACCCTGGTTCAAAAATCCAAGTCATCTAAGAAAATTATACAATGGTTCAAACTTATGATGTTACAAGCCATAAATCTAAACATCTGGCTAAACGCATGTGGCCTATGATCACCATGGACCCAGATCTAAGTAACCTCAAAGATGTTTAACTTATGCCCAGTTATCGCAGGGGCAAGAACTTGAGGGATCTACTAGTCTGAGGGGATTGGGATTTAATACTATTGAAAAGAGAAGCAGAGATTCAATACCGTGGCTCCTTCAGGATTGAATAAGATGCTTAACCTGTAATGCTGCTTATAGTGACATTTCTCACCCAGTGTACCATCATGGTGGGCAGGACACCAGAAGGAGACATTTGGCACAAATGTCAATCATTGACATAGAGCTATGCCTGAGATCTTCAGTAACTCCTTATTCATCTTCATATGCTGGATTCTAGTGTCTTATAATTGACACCAGTAGGAGACATTTGGATCTAACTTCAATTACTGACATAGAGCTCTGACTGAGATCTTTACCAACCCCTTATTCATCCACATATGCTGCAGCCCAGTAAATGTATAACTAATACCCTTCCCCTTATTTCTTTGATTTTCTTGTCTGCAATACCGCAGATGGATGTTTACATCCTGCTCTTGCCTTTTGAGTTCTGCATATTGTGCAGTTTTTCCCATGTATTACAAACTTTGTCCTCGGGCATATGAATTTGAATAACATAAAAGATGCATTTATATTGTAGTGAATCTGGGCTGGATCCAGACTTAAGTAAGTGCTTGAACTTAGTTACTCCTGGGCTAAACCATGTTGATTGCAGGGGGAGTCAAGTTAATTGTCTTCTTTGCATGCAGGGATATATCTTTGAATCGCTTACTGCACACAGAAACTGACCAGCTTTACTATCACACTGTTATTTAGACTTGAGCTGGGGAGCATCACCTCTCAACTCTAATACTGTTTGCAACAGATGAAATATGACTCCCTTGCAATCAACATGGTTTAGCCCAGGAGTAACTAAGTTCAAGTACTTACTTCAGTCTGGTTGCAGTCCACTGTTTTAATGTATCGATAAATGGTAACATCTGATGCTGCTGCCCACATTTGGAACCATGTAGACCAAGATGTATTGGTTAAATGTAACATCACAAAAGTAAACATCACTATTGCCTTACAAATGGCGACTGATGTGTTTTTAAGTCACCTTTCGCTTGCAGCACAGTAGCAGATTGAGTTACTGCATGCTCATCATGCATAGTGCTTATTCACTTTTGGGTTTGTGTTTTGTTTTTAGGGGGTAAGGATAGAGAACAGCGCTGCCCAGGGGTGTACACTTAGCTGTAGCTGACACTGGGGTACCGTGAAAGGGGATTCCCCAACCCCTTGGTAAATAGCCTAGAGAGAAAACAGTACTGGGCTCACAGTTGCATGTACTAAGAACGGATATCTTTTAATGTAAAGAAAAATATTTAAATTCAAATATCAAATAAAATATGCCAATATACAGGTCAGATAGATAGTGTCACAAAATAAATCATAGAACGAGTGTCAGATATATGGCAGCCTTGACCCTAAAAGTCTTAGGTGATTTAACCACAAAGCACAGTCTCAATGATAAAAACGGTACTAAGCTGCAAAGTATCCAAAAGGAACGTGCACCAAGTGGAATCTGGGTGCAGGTTTAATAAGTCTCAGCACAATAAAGTCTTGGTAATACCTTAGGTAGTCAAATTCTTAGATGCCGGTGAAAATGATACTCACTAGTGATTAGGAATCCAGTGGTATGCGCATGCCTAGGTAGCATGAAGAAATATATGAGACTTGTTACCTGTACAGTAATGTGCAGAGTATTTAGGCTGCGGTCCGTCACGGCTGGTCCTGGTTCTTCCGAACTCTAAAATGGACTGCTGTGGTTCCCTCAGCTGGAAGTCTGGACTGTAGTCCTGGATCGATGAGGAGTAAACATTTCGGCTGTGTGTCGCTCCTTCCCATCACCGCTGATCCTGGTTCCCGTGAGTTAATGTGAACCGCTGCGGCTGGATCTGCGGTCGGGTTTCTCGATATGTACGGGGCTGTCCGCCCCCTCTCTTCCTGTTCTGGGTCTTTGATTGGCCGTACAAGGTATATGGATGCCAGCAGTATGGTTACACTGCTTATAATCTGTTAGATGTGCCGATGGTCCCGCTCCCGTTGTCAGGGACGCTGTAAGCAAACAAATGTTGGGTTTCCAATACGGAAAAATAGACACACTGGTGCATTCTGTATAAAGTAGAGATCTCTAGATGATGCAAGCAGTATAGTCTGCTCCTCCAATCGACGAACGCGTTTCACCCTTTGCAGGGCTTCCTCAGGGATGAACAATAGGAGTGAAAGCTGAGTGCTGTATAACAATGTTGCAGTTGCGGTTACTGATCCATCCATTTGTCGGTAAATTTAAAGGGGCAGGCCATCAATCATCCAAGCTTCACTTAACTGATTGGTGGCGCTCTAGATAGTGCATTGTCAGTAGTAACAAAGTAATGTGTAGTATGGGGACATTTTAATGTTCTTTATAGTAGTCCCAAGTGATTAAAAAACTTATAGATAAAAGGCAACATAAGGAGATGAAATCATAAAGTCAACATGTCCTAAATAATATATGGTGGAAAAAGAAACATAACAAAATAGGAGTAAGTTTACAGTGTAACAAATAGGAGTGAATTTTAAAGTTACAACCGAATTTACCTTAATGGAAATTGTATAAAAAATGGAAACAAATTTACAGTATAAACCGTATAAAGACTTGATTGTGAGTATGTTATTTGTGTATAACAGGTGACAGCATAATTATTGGAATTATTCAGACCTTTTGGAAAGCGTAACTATTGGAAAAGGAAGGTTTCTAGGTACAGGTCTATATTCAGATCTTTTGGGGCCAGGGTGTCCAGGTTATATATCCACCTGGTTTCTTCTCTTGCTATTCTGGCTAAATAGTCCCATCCTTTAAAGCACTTAGTGACTTTCTTAATGGCCATAAATTTTAGCCCTGATGGATCTTTATTGTGCTTTATTAGAAAATGTAGCGGGACACTATGTGTGGTCATCCCTTTCTTGATATTTAGTATATGCTCATTTATACTTACTTTTAGACTTCTAATAGTGCGGCCTACGTACTGCAGGCCGCACGGGCACTCTAATAGATAAACTACCCCTTTGGTGTCGCAGCAGAGTGTTTCCTCAATATTATACTCCCTTCCTGTGGTGTGTGATTTGAATAAATTTTTTCCACGGGTGGAGATGTACTGGGAAGTTCTACAGGCTGAGCATTTTGTACAGTGGTAGACTTCAGCAGCAACTATAGAAGCCTAGAAAAGATAATCAAAAGGAACTGGCATCTCCTATTAAAAGACCCTAAACTCAAAGAAATATTGCCAAAAAAAACCAGACTCATATATAGGAAATCCAAGAACTTAAAAAGCACACTAGCACCCAGTGCCCTTTCACAAGAAAAGAAAAAAGAGAATACCTGGCTTAACGCAGACTCTAAAGCTTTCTACCACTGTACAAAATGCTCAGCCTGTAGAACCTCCCAGTACACCTCCACCCTGGAAAAAATACATTCAAATCACACACCACAGGAAGGGAGTATAATATTGAGGAAACACTCTGCTGCGACACCAAAGGGGTAGTTTATCTATTAGAGTGCCCATGTGGCCTGCAGTACGTAGGCCGCACTATTAGAAGTCTAAAAGTAAGTATAAATGAGCATATACTAAATATCAAGAAAGGGATGACCACACATAGTGTCCCGCTACATTTTCTAATAAAGCACAATAAAGATCCATCAGGGCTAAAATTTATGGCCATTAAGAAAGTCACTAAGTGCTTTAAAGGATGGGACTATTTAGCCAGAATAGCAAGAGAAGAAACCAGGTGGATATATAACCTGGACACCCTGGCCCCAAAAGGTCTGAATATAGACCTGGACCTAGGAACCTTCCTTTTCCAATAGTTACGCTTCTCAAAAGGTCTGAATAATTCCAATAATTATGCTGTCACCTGTTATAGACAAATAACATGCCTATAAATAATTATGAAGAAGGAACTAGCATCATTAAAGTGTCCCCATACTACACATTACTTTGTTAAGTGAAGTTTGGATGATTGATGGCCTGCCCCTTTAAATTTACCGCCAAATGGATGGATCAGTAACCGCTGCAACATTGTTATACAGCACTCAGCTTTCACTCCTATTGATCATCCCTGAGGAACCCCTGCAAAGGGTAAAACGCGTCGGTGAATTGGAGGAGCAGACTATACTGCTTGCATCATCTAGAGATCTCTACTTTATACAGAACGCACCAGTGTGTCTATTTTTCTGTACTAGCAAACGCTGCAGTAGTGCATACAGGAGGCACTGGACAGTGAAAGATCTCTTACCCAGGATCCGTGTCAATAAACAACAGAGGAAACCCGACATTTGTTTGCTTACAGCGTCCCTGACAATGGGAGCGGAACCATCGGCACATCTAACAGACTATAAGCAGTGTAACCATACTGCCGGCATCCATATACCTTGTACGGCCAATTAAAGACCCAGAACAGGAAGAGAGGGGGCGGACAGTCCCGTACATATCGAGAAACCCGACCGCAGATACAGCCGCAGCGGTTCACATTAACTCACGGGAACCAGGATCAGCGGTGATGGGAAGGAGCGACACACAGCCGAAATGTTTACTCCTCATCGATCCAGGACTACAGTCCAGACTTCCAGCTGAGGGAACCACAGCAGTCCAGTTTAGAGTTCGGGAGAACCAGGACCAGAGGTGACGGACCGCAGCTCAAATACTCTGCACATTACTGTACGTCTCATATATTTCTTCATGCTACCTAGGCATGCGCATACCACTGGAATCCTAATCACTAGTGACTATCATTTTCACCGGCATCTAAGAATTTAGACTTATTAATCCTGCACCCTGATTCCACTTGGTGCACGTTCCTTTTGGATACTTTGCAGCTTAGTACCGCTTTTACCATTGAGACTGTGCTTTGTGGTTAAATCACCTAAGACTTTTAGGGTCAAGGCTGCCATTTATCTAACACTCATTCTATGATTCATTTTGTGACACTATCTATCTGACCTGCATATTGGCATATTGTGTTTGATATTTGATTTTAAATATTTTGTTTTTATGGGTTGTCAAGACTATGGGGGAGGGGCCCGGTGCTGCACCTGGTGCGCACTGGACCACCGAAACCGACAGTCGCACCCCAGAGGCATGGGGAGGATCTCACTAGGAAGGGTGTCATAAATGTATGTCTTGTACAACACACATTGTTCCCAGATGAAAGGTTAATAAACCTGAAATGTTGGACTAGCAGGAGCCTTTCCTACCTCATTTTCCTTTCTCTCAGTGCCGGTCCACCATGAATATGTATGGAGATAGATGTATCTATCCCTGACTAAGTATCAGAGCACGATTTATTAAGGCCAGATTTACTAAGCTGCGGGTTTGTAAAAGTGGAGATGGCAAGCAATCAGATTCTCTCTCTCACTTTTCTATACTGCTATGTGGTAACATTTGCTGTATGGTCTTACTAAAGACTTTCAGATAGGCTTTTTAAAAATATTTTTTATTGCACGCATATTTTGTATATTTATCAAATAGTTCTTCATCTAGACAACATTAGATTGTATTTTTAGAAACATAGAAAGTGACAGCAGATAAGAGCCACATGGCACATCTAGTCTGCCCAGTTGTTTATTTAAAACTATACTGACCCTAGACTCTATTTACCTTCAGTTTAGTTTGAGATTTAGGATATCTTTATATTTGTCCCAAGCATGTTTAAACTGTTCTAATCTGTTAGCCTCAACCACCTCAGATAGGAGGATATTCCACTTAAATATATATCTCTCTTGCCCCTGAGTGTTTGTCCTAAGAATGATGAATACTGTAGATCAATGGACCATCCAAGTGATAAAAGAAACCGTGTTTGAGCATCTGTTTTGATAACCTCTGGTATGCACACACCTTTTGGGTGATTTTCAACATAGGTGGTGGCCAACCAAAGTTCTCTAAATATGCACTATTTTGCGCCTCTGGGTTTTATCAATTTATTTTTTCAGCACTATCCATAGGAACTCACGGACATCTCCACCCAAGGACGGCTGCTCCTGAACAATCAGGATTATTCTAATATAGTCTATTGAGACATATATATTGGACACAAGAAAAAATTTTCGTTTTATTAGCATATTTGCACAGTATATACATAAACCAGAATTGAATATTGGGTATTAGCCATTTTCTAGTGGTTTTTTTTCCCTTGCACTACAAGATATATATATATATATATATATATATCACATCAACATATGTAGTTCCAACGTTTCAGCAATTTATTTGCTTTCTTCAGGGAATAATTCAAACATATAAAAGAATGTGCATTTTATAACTTACCCACGTGCATGGATTTTCCTCTGGCCGCGCTGGGTCCTCCCCCAGGTGACGTGTGACGCAACAACGGAGTCAGACGCAATTCATTGTGTAACTTGTCGTTATATGGAAACAGGACCATCTTTTTGTCATCCACATACTGGCAAAAAAATATCCATCCGTCACCATCTAACATGTTTGTCAGCCTTTGTGATCTACCTAATACAGTGCCCATGCATGTATTATATAGGTAAAACCTCAAGATTCTTTCGAGAACGCATGGCGGTACATCGGTCCACCATTCGACAAGCCATAACTGGTAAACAGATTGATCAACTTGTTGCTAAACATTTTCAGCAGGCGAAGCATAGTCTGGTAGTGCTAAAATACTGGTTTATAGACCATGTACCCCTGTTATGGAGAGGAGGGGATAGGGACCAAAAACTGCTTCAGGGAGAAGCATTTTGGATTTATACTTTGAACACTATTTCTCCCTATGGCCTTAACGAATCGCTGAACCTTTACAGCTTTTATAATAACTGAATTCCTTATTTATTTATTTTTGGACTGAAATTTATAATGCATATAGGTGATCTTGTAAGCTTAATGTACCTGTAATTATAGATATAGATATTGCAGTAGCTAATCTGCTCTGTTTTGATTAGAATATTCAATGAGGGTAGCTTAGATCAACAGTGAGTTGTTTTTAGAGTTTTTTATTATGTTGTATATCACCAAAGTTATTTGCATCAAATTAGGCATTATTTGGTAGCATTGCCTATCGTATATGGCCTTTATCAATATTGTCTTGTTGCACAAGTCACTTTATTTAAAAACTCCCGCTGTTGTTTATTACCCTAGTCACCATGACTACCACGGACCGCCCTGTGTCTGTCTCCGTTGTTGCATCACACGTCGCCCGGGGGAGGACCCAGTGCAGCCGGAGGAGAGTCCATGCATGTTATAAAATGCACATTCTTTTATATGTTTGATTTATTCCCTGAAGAAAGCAAAAAAATTGCTGAAACGTTGGAACTACATCTGTTGATGTGATTGTGTTTTGTACAAAGACAACGAGTGCCAGGCTCTTTATGTATTGTATATTGGAAGTATCCTGTCGGAGCACCGCTGCATATATTTACTTGTACCGAGAGGAGTGCACTTCAATATTTGCAATATATACATATATATATATATATATATATATATATATATATGGTCCGG
>WWET01005361.1:0-14820 GCA_011038615.1 Limnodynastes dumerilii
CATGCCAGTTTCTCCCATAGTGGTGATCAGGAGAACTGCCACAAAACACACTTTCTTGGCTCATATTTTAGGTCACGCAGATCTCCAGCAGAGGCATATGGTTTGTTTCTTCTTCATGAACCAAAATGTAGCCCAGAAGCTAATCTGGACTTCTGCATTAGTATCACTTCGTCAAGCCAAGTTAGGATTTACAGATATCACTTAGCAACAAGATAGTCACTAGCTACTTTCAAAACTGTAATAGGAAAATCCAAAAAAATAAAAGCTTTACTGCAAGTATCCAAGTAGCAAGTATCCAGTGAAGAGTGTAAATAGCAGTGATGAGATGGCAAAACACAGCCCGCTCTTTGTTTTGTTGGTGGAAAGTCCTGTGTTGTTTCAAATGTGGGAATAGAGAACCACAACAGTGGCCTATTTATTATTTTATTATCATACACTGCTCTCCCAACACAGATGGTTCTCATTAAAAACAAAATTAGTTGTTCACCCTCTTGTGGAAAACTTCAGACTTGTTGAGCTGTGTACAATTGAATTAATTAGCGAGGATATTTTCTATTCAACTAATTACATTGAAATACATACAAAGTGACTTAAATTAACATGGATGGCACACACGCGCACACAATTGTACATTATGCAGAGAGATAGTAGAATGGTTTTAAGAGCTCTTACAGTGTGATTTCATAGACGGAACAGATTGAGGATGTTGAAGTGAAGTGGTCTGTGTTCGGGCAGCACTGTCCCAGGTGATGTTTATATTATCTGTTTGGGCCACACACAACGGTCCAAATTAAACGGCATATTATTATCAGACACATGGTATAATATGCATAATTTTCTTTCTTTTTGTCTAAGCCATGGATGAACAAAGGTACGTAGTATTTTTTTAAATTTAGAGTAGTACCATAGTTTTTATCTATTCATTTCAAAAACAGAATATTTTGCTAATTAGTCAGTTTAACGAGGAATATTATTTATTCTATATAAGCATATGTTATATTTGCACTGGATAATTAGGATTTTCTATCAATAAAATTGTGGATGATATATGGTAAAATAATAAGTTCCTTTTGCAGACGTTCCTCTTTGTAAACAAAAATAAAACTATGATCCCCAGTTTGTACAGTATAAACTCATTGAGGACTATGTGCTAGATCCAGACTCGTAAAATGTCTGATATTATGCATGGTAGAGGGGAGAAAACACATTGTCACTGCCCTCTATCATTAGTAATTAACGGTTACGCATTGATTAGCGTCCTTGCAGACCTGGCCTTCCCCGCCCCTGACTCTTCATTTAAATGCCGCCTCTATGGTGTGCGTTGTCAGTCCCTGACTAGAAAATTTTATTTCCGAAATAGGGACATCCGAAAGTTCCTTTTCGGATGCCCCTATTTCGAATAGTCCCCGCTTTAGAATTTTTATTTTTAGAATGGGTGAGTATGCCGATTGGCATACTCACCCATTCTGATTCGGAAATACTGCCGCCGCCGATATCGCGCCGCTACCGCCAGATCACAGGGAAAGATGAGTAACCTCTCCAGGGTGCGGGAGAGGGAGGGGCAGGGTGCAGGGTAGGGAGGGTTGGGCTCAGGCTGCGGGAGAGGGAGAGGGAGGGTTAGGGTCAGGCTGCAGGGAAGGAAGAATTAGGGTCAGGCTGTGGGAAATGGTGGGTTAGGATCAGGCTGCCAGGAAAGGAGGGTTAGGGTCAGGCTGCCAGGAAAGGGTTAGGGTAAAGAGAGGGTAGGGTTGGGGTTACAATTAGGGAAAGGAGTGGGGGACTTTTTTTCCTTACCTTTCAGACCACCGAAAGCTTGGTGCTCCGTTGATCGATTGCTATGCCTCCCAATCGAAACTGGCTGGGAGGAAATGGCCCTATCGAAATGGGGCCATTCTGAGCGGGGACCCACACCCATGGTGTAGATACAGCAGGTGTAAATGAAGGGTTGGCCTCTTCTTCGTACCTGCTACTGAGTTCCATATGTCAGCAGGTATGCAAGAATAACATCTGGAGTGTGCATGCCAAATCCCCTGATGTTATTATAGGTCAGGGTCCGGTCTTATGGCAGAATATCCAGATATAGTATACAGGTGAAACTCGAAAAATTAGAATATCGTTCAAAAGTTCCTTTATTTCAGTAATTCAACTTAAAAGGTGAAACTAATATATTATATAGACTCATTACATGCAAAGTGAGATATTTCAAGCCTTTATTTGTATTAATTTTGTTGATTATGGCTTACAGCTTATGAAAGCCCCAAAATCTAAATCTCACAAAAATAGAATAATGTGAAAAGGATCAATATTGTAGGCTCAAAGTGTCACACTCTAATCAGCAAATTATTCTAAACACCTGCAAAAGGTTCCTGAGCCTTTAAATGGTCTCTCAGTCTGGATCAGTAGAATTCACAATCATTGGGAAGACTGCTGACCTGATAGTTGTGCAGAAAAGCATCATTAACACCCTCCACAGGGAGGGAAAGCCTCGAAAGGAAATTGCAAAAGAGGCAGGATGTTCTGAAAGTACTGTATCAAAGCACCTGGAGAGGATTGTCAGGAAAAGGCCATTCAAAAGTGTGTGGGAGCTGCACAAGGAGTGGACTGAAGCTGGAGTTAGTGCATCAAGAGCCACCACACACAGACGGATCCTGGACATGGGCTTCAAATGTTGTATTCCTCTTGTCAAGCCACTCTTGAACAACAAACAACGTCAGAAGCATCTTACCTGGGCTAAAGAAAGAAACCAAGGTCCCAGAGTCTGGAGGAAGAATGGAGAGGCACATAATCTAAGATGCTTGAAGTCCAGTGTGAAGTTTCCATAACACCTCAGCAGTGCCACTGGCTGATAGCATCCATGCCAAAAGGGTCCCAAACCAAGTATTGAGTACATATGCATGATTATACTTTTCAAAGGGCTGACATTTCTGTATTTAAAAACCTTTTCTCATTTTGAGAAATTTCACTTTTGGGGTTCTCATAAACTGTAAGCCATAATCATCAAAATTAAAACCAATAAAGGCTTGAAATATCTCACTTTGCATGTAATGAGTCTATATAATATATTAGTTTCACCTTTTAAGTTGAGTTACTAAAATAATTGAACTTTTAAACGATATTCAAATTTTTTGAGTTTCACCTGTAAATCTATAGAAATAAATTTCAGATTAAATGATAAAGTCATTTTAAATAGTTTTGCACACGGGGATTGCTGAAATGTTGGGATGCAAACTTCTTCTCAACTCTAATTTCCGTCTTCATAGTTTAAATTTGCTTTTCTTTGCAGTTGAAAATGGTTTTGCTCAGGTGTAGACTTGTACCTGCTTTGAGCTTACTCTGGCTCAGTTCCATAAACTTGTTTTATAATCTCACACCTCAAGAGAAATTCCTCTGCTTCTCCCACAATTCACAAAAGACATTACATCTTGGAACTAATTGCTAATTTCATGATTGGGCAGGAATGTAGCTCTTAAAATGAGGGCAATTTTCAATCTCCTATAGTTCTTCCAGACCTTCCATTCCAGCATACGCATACTCTTTCTTTGCTGAGATACAAAGGGCTTTTGTCAGCTTTGTTTCAAAAAACAAAAACCCCAGTAGTAAACAATCCACCCTTAAGAAAGCTATCCCGGCCGGAGGGGTGAAGATTCCTTGATATTATAGTTACATCCCTGTTTCCCAGCTCATTTTTTTGTCTAATCTCGGTTTGCATTAAGAGTGTAATATACCAGTTTCTGTGGTATCTGTGCTATTTTTTGTGCATGAAGGATGAAGATACAGCCCCCAAGAGGTTCTGGGAGTTCATGAGGAACTTTGTCTATAGAGGAGATCCAGCCTCCAGAAAAGCAGCAACAATCTGCATAGCTTCCTATATAGTGGGTCTCTCCCACCATTAAAAATAGCTTTCAGTTGTGGCAATCCAGTTACTTCATATAGACCAGTGGTTCTCAATATTTTTTGGGATAGTACCGGTTGCCCACTATGGAATCATGTCAAGTACTACTTTGCAAATTGTGAAGACACATACCCTTGCCCTATATGTATTATTCAGGTTTTTTTTTGTTTACATATCTTTGCAGTGATTTAAGGGTGCATTTTGTACATATGCTATTTAGCCCCCAAGGTATTTTAATAATTATGTCCTCTGCCATTTGATATAATTCTTTCTTACAGTCTTGCCCAGATGTCCTGAGTACCACCTGACAGTTGTTCAAGTACCACCAGTGGTTGAGAACACCTGATATAGACAGCTACAGTATGTTTACTGACAAGAGGCTGATAGGAGCAGGAAAGTATGAAACCTGTGACAAATGAAAGAACTCAGCTCTACATTACTTTAGGAAAGGCACGTATAGTATCAGGAAGGGGGAAGGGGTTAGATTTGGATAAAACACAGGTGGTAAATAGGAAGAATCTCATTTCTAAATAAGACAGCAAAATTCCAGGATCTGACCAAGCAACAACTTCGACACCAGCAGCAAAACCGGGTAATTCTAAAAATAATAAATTGGTGTACAGAGCACTAACAAACTATCTAATATATAGAAATAAAGTGCAAAGTCAATGATCAATATTACAATGCAAAAAAAAGAAGAAAAAATTCCGATGATAAAACATGAATAAACTCCCAGGTGAATGATGAAAATAAACATATAATATATAAAATAGTGCTCAAAGGATCTAAAGTGATAATAAGTTGTGTCTAGTAAAACAATAAATTGATAAATGTCCCAGTCTATTGTGTACAGTAAAATTTTGATGCAATGAACAATAAAAAATGTAACAAATTCAGTATGCAGAAAACACATTTTTTTTTTAATGCAGTGCATCAAGAGGAATTGAAAGGATTCAAAATCTTTGTGATGTCTTTACTTTTCCATATAGAGGATTATAAACAGGACAAAAAAAGTAGGTGATTCTCAATGATGGTAGAATAATGGATCTCCTCTGTGTACTAGGGTGTAGGGACCTACCTCCTTGATATTATCCCTTTTTCCATTTCCCAAAAACATTAAAACATCATTAAAAACATAGAGTGACACATGATTAAACTTGGTAGGAAACAGCCCATATACCCGTAGCTCTAATGGTCACAATTGGTATAACAGGTCCTGTGACAAGGTTTTTGTGCTACGGTATGAATGATAGAAGCAGGCTTTTGCTCCTCCAGATAAAACCCGCTGCAACGCATTTCAAAGGATTGTCTTGGTAAAGACTCCACTTAAGTGACATTCCAACATGTAACTGTGCAGTGCATTGCACTGAAGGGAGCTGAATCCCCCCATTCGGAGACTATTCGCACCCTTGCTATTGCCTATTGGTTTTTAGCAACAATTAAATTATATTCTGTTCTTCTGTTTTGTTCATATGTAACTACCAAATGTATTACATTTGTAAGACTATAACAATACATTATTACAATTAAAGGATTTGTTAATAATAAGTAATATTATTTTATTAGTAACATTGAAATAAACTGTAAGCAGTGATAAAATTTTTCCTTACGTGATAAATCTTAATGCTGGCGGCAGGGACCAGTTCATAAATAATGTTTTAATGGCTTAAGATGGCTAATCTCTGCCCAAGAATCAGTGTCATAAAGTTCAAGTACAATCCCCCAAAAATGGTAGCAAAAAGTCCTAGTCACCTGATCAGGTAAGCCACGCCTGCTTCAGTTACTCAGACAGCTGTCTAATCAGCTGCTAATGGGATGATCAGTCTCCTTTTCAGGCAGTGTGCGTGTTGGACCGATTTGTTAGAGCTCTGTCAAAATAGTCCAGATCCCAGTTGCCTGATAATTGGATTGGATGGTTTACAATCCCACTGATAATATGCTGCTGCATGTGCTGCTGTGTGTACCCAGCTAAAGTTCCTGCATTGTGCATGTTTTGCTATATTTAACTTACTAGCATCAAAACTTTTTCTAACATTTGTTATTCAGCTGCATACCTGCTCATGTAATAATCATTGTCCCTCCATGGAAATATGTTCATGTTCCCTATAGTGAAGCACATCAAATAGTTTTAACCCTGCCCTTCCATTAAGCTACAGCTGAGGACACTTTAGAATTATAACTGTCAATATTATACATGCATTACCTGGATCTGTCTCTACTATAAGCTGATACAACAAGTCTGCTAAGGACATTTTTCTGGTAATCATTCTCCCTTCTAGGCCTTTTGTTGGCATGGATATCTGTTCTTAAAAAGATAGCTCTGCCAGTTGGATTTAAGGCATACACACATTAAAAATAACTTTAGAAACATGAATTTCTTTTGACAGTAAATAGCACTCAGCTTGCCAGCAAGTGACTTATTCAAGGCAGAATTGGCAGCATGGTCAATGCATTAAACGAAAACAAAAAGTTTATTGTGTTTTTAAATTTGTGAGTAGCCTGATTTAGAGTTATTGTGTATTTTTTTCCAAACAGCTCATATTTGTTCAACGCTGCCAAGTGTAAATGTCAACAATTGCTTCCATATAATGAGTGTATATTATAGGACAACTAAACCAAGAATCATACATTTCCATTTTATATGGAATCGTAATGCCATAGTCTTAAATTCCACACAGACACTACACACAATTTTAATTAAATATTTTATCACTTGCCCTGAAATTTATGCAAACATAATAAACCATTTTTAAATAAGATATGATTGCAAGTTATGCATTTAATAAATAACATATGCTACAATGACAATACATATACTAATATATCACCCAAACAACAATTTCATTAATTGCCGTTAGATAGATGAATTCCATATTGAATTCTGTTCAGAAACAAGACCCACATAGTATACTTTTCATATAAAGACAAGACAAAGGTTTAAGTAGCACAGGTACTAAAAATTATAGCGCTTCACTCTATATAAGCCCCCTTAATATGATTAACAATAACATAGAAGGGGGCTGCTGTCATAGTCCAAATATAAACACTAACAACCAAGAAGCAAGAAGCAGAAAGAGGATTGATTAAGATGCGCACATAATTTCAATAATACATATATGCACAGGAAAATTGTTAAATACCCCAAATCACCAACTAAAGCCCAGAAATAGAACACAGATAAATTTTAACAAGTTCAGAATTTCAGGGAAAAGGAAACTCAAAAAGAGAATAGCATAGAACCTGATTCAGAGTTGCACACTCGCCTATTTTTCAGGTGAATTCGTAGCGGTTTTTACCATCAGCACATGCGCGAACATAAAAAGTCAGACGCAATGTATGCGCAAGTATTCGCATGCTACACCTTGCAAATCTGCATTTTTGCCATTTGAAAATTGTGATATGTAAATGTGGATGCGAATTTGGGCGTTTCTAACATGATATGCGCGCATACGCATCCATACATGATATTGTGTGCAACCTTTTTTTTGCACCAACCTTTACCATGGCACAAGTATAACTTAGCCATGTTAAAATGTATTTCGATTGTATTTCTAATCACTATAATGTACACCCATACATAATTACTGTTGTTTAAAAAAACCATAAAATATATGTATAATTGATAAAAAAACTGTAAGGTTTTCTAATAAAAAATGTTCTGATAAGTATCATCCTATTATTTACATTAATGTCCCTAAAGGTAAATTTTTTTTTCTATTATGGTAATTTTATTTTCTTTAAAATCTTTATTAAGACTAATTTTTTTAAAGACACTTTATACATTGTTAAAAAAAAAAGCACATGAAGTGTACCAACTGTGGCACCAACAGCACATATGTAATTGCAGTATATTAATTTCAAACAGTAAAATGCTATTTTGCGCATAAACTGGATTTCCGTGTAAGCTATCAACCAGTCGGAAGACAGTAACATTTTATATTCTTACCAATATCTTAGTTTAAAATGGCGCATGCTGAGGCATTTTCCAAAAGGGAATTAAGCACCATAATTAAAATGATGCATGCGGAGCTTGGCACTGTGGCCCCATACTGCTCAAATGCAGTTAAGAGACGTGTGTACCGATGCATTAAGGGCGTTTTGTGCCCAAAATATGGATCTAGACGAACTATCGCTCAGATCCAACATAGATGGTTTGACCTTAATACGAGGCAGTCAGAATTGGCTTTATTTTACTTTAATATTGTTTTTTTAATTTAACATGTAAAACAGAATTACATGTTGGTCACTTTGAAAATGTTTGGATAAAATCTAATTATGATACAAATTTTTTTAACATATTTATAATGTGATATTTTCAAACCATTAACCTCACTATCATGTTTTCTTTCCCCCCTAAAAATTGTTACACAGGAGCAAGGCAGCATGATATGTCATCATTGAGGCACCACAACCCTCAGGTGGAGGAAGCTGAGGAGGAGACGCTGCAGCACTTTGCCTCAGAGGTGGAGGAAGATGAGAAGGAGACGCTGCAGCATATTCCCTCAGAGGTGGAGGAAGCTGAGGAGGAGACGCTGCAGCACTTTGCCTCAGAGGTGGAGGAAGATGAGGAGGAGACGCTGCAGCATATTCCCTCAGAGGTGGAGAAAGATGTGCAACACATCAGACATAACTCAACAGATGAGTCAGGTAAAGAGGCAGCAATGCCATGTACAAGCGAAGCGACAGAAGGTAAGCATGTGTTTTATTGAAACACTTCATATGTCTGTGATTTTTAGTAATGTATATTAAAAATTTATTTTCAGGTTATGTGTCACCAGAATTAACAGAGGAGCAAAGGAGGACACAACAATGTGAACATGGCCATCAATATTATTGACAAAAGGCCAAATGAAAAATTTACATGATGTTTTAGATTTAATGAAAAAAATATTTAAAATGGTTTGTGTTACATATTTTTATTGTGTAATATACTCTTTTGCACTATAGATAATTATATGAGGTTTTTTTTTTTGTTTTAATAAATTTATAAAGTTTTTATTATCCAAACTTGAAAATTTAGTTTTATTTATGAATGTTGATTTGTCTGGTCAAATTCACTGTATATTAAAATAAGAGATTTCACTAATTAAAAAATATGGGACGTACATATACTGAACAGAAAAACTCTTTTATTAACAAAAAAATAGGTTACATCACCAACATTTTAAGATATGAGAAAAGATATGAGAAAGTGGATTTACAGTAGTTTGTTGTGTTTGGGAATGGCCGTGGGGTTGCTGGGTTTATGAAAGGACAAGGGGCTGATGGAATTGAGGATGGACAGAGGGGTGATGGAATTGAGGATGGACAGGGGGCTGATGGAATTGAGGATGGACAGGGGGGTGAGTGCCATGTGGGTGGAATTGTTGATTATGGACATATATAGGGAATTGTGTGGTGTGAGAATATGGATGGATGGGTGGCTGCTGGGTAAACTATGGGAATGGACAGGGTGATATATATGGTTTTAAATAGCTTACTTGATGTGCATATGGCTGGTTAATATGAGGATGTGGTGATGAATGGATGGAGGAATGGCTTGAAAGTTGATGAATGTTTGTTTTGCAAGGTTGTGTTTGGAGTGTTATGTACGTAATGATGGCATAGGTTTGGGCTGTGGCAGAGGTTTGGGCAAGAAGACTCAATAAGGTTAGTGGAGGGGAATGCACTAAGGATGAAGATTGTGTGGTGGATTCGTATAGGGGAGTGGAATAGGACTGAGTGTATGAACTTTATCCAACGGGCTTCCCCTGATAGGGGTAAAGAACATAGAAAGAGACTCTATGCTGTAAGAAAAACGGAGAATTCATTTAAATTGTTTTTATTGGATTTTTTTTTTATTGTTTTGATTATAAAACGGAAGTAGGAAGAAGAGAGAGGAGAAAATGAATTACTACTATATATATTATATATGCAAAGAGGCAAGGGGAAGTAAATGTGAGTAATTACTGTGTTCAATTGTACTGCAAAGTGGCAACATTGTTGCACTTAGATCCGGGTTTTTCTTTTTCGTGCCTGGGATCACATGATGAAACTTGGAGAGTGAAGTCCTGAAAAATAAAAGATTCATGAAACTGGGATTTCTTGTGAAAAGCAATTAACAAGAAGGAAAACAATGTGAGTGCATATATATATATATAGATTTTCCGTACTTACATTTGTTGTGAAAAAGCTGCACAAGATCGTTTCTTTCCCCCTTTCTTTTTTCGGTGACCACATTGAGGACGCGGGATCTGAAGGAAGGAGGAGAAAGGGAAATATCTATATGCAACCAAAACAAGAGATCCAAAGTGTGAGTAGAATCTGAAAAAGTGATACTTACCTGGGCAATACTATGAGTGACAATATTATAAACTGTGGACAATAGTAAGGGAAAAGAACTTGAGAACACTGTAATTGAAGCGCCTGGAATAAGCTTGCTATTATTTGATATTGACTGTTGTGACTACATTGGGGGCGCTTGATAGACACTTGGGTTGTTTATAGATTATTTTGTTTGAGAAATCCCGGTTGTTTAATCAGGGTAACCAAAGGAGGGGCCATTGAGGTGTTTCCCCTTATCCCAGGCTCTTTAAGTTGACCCCAGGGAGCGTAGATTGGAGTGTAACATTTTTTTATATCATCTTCAAGAGGTTGACAGATTTTTTAAAAATTATTGAAAAAATAATCAATACACTTACACATGTTTGACAAACATTTCAATACTAAATTTCAGTGTACTTTTGTTTTATATTGTGTTAATATAGACAGTTCATATTGTGTTAATATAACAGATAATGAAAAAAAAAAATAATCATGCCTAGTGAAAAAATATACCAAAATTTAAAAACAATATTATATAAAAGAACAATATAAGCAAAAAATTGCTTATATAAACTTACCTTTTTTTTTATAACAAACAATGTTCGCTGTGTTGGAGCAACAGCATTAATACGTCTGTGTATGTCAGACCACACATGAACGTTCTTGAGGCGTTATCCGTCGCTGTCGATGAAATAATCCAGACATAACTCCGCAAACCAGAATGTTAACTTCCTCTGGTAAGAAGTTGGCTTGTCTTGAGCGCAGACATGGTGTTGGCATTGTTGCATAATGAACACACACCAGCTCATGCAGTTCGATGATGTTATATAAAAAGAAAAAAGTGCGCGCAAACACAGTATCCGCATGCCACCGGAAATTGGGTGCACAGCACTTATAGGAAGCATAGGCAGACTGGAAACACTCAACAATGATAAACACATAAAATAATATGAGAAAACAAAAGAAAACCTCCCTGTTCTGAGAGATAAGCAGGCAGTCCCTATCAATGTGTTTACCGCCTCACGGCGGGACTTCTTCCCTGTAGGGGTTATGCTGTCCTCCATATTCTACAATGCTCCAAAACTATTGCAGGAAAGGATAGGATAAATTGTATAAAACAAGAGTGAAATAAACTAGAAACACAAAACAGGAAACCAAGGTGCACCTCGGTCACTCCTTACCGACAACTAACACGCGTTTCACTGTTTGCTTTGTCAAGGATTGTGTCCTGATGTCGACAGAGTTATGTATAAAAAGGTAATAACACCAATCAGTGATTAAAGGACCCATAAGGACACATCTGTCCAAAAGATTGACAGGTGGCAGTTCCACAAACACAGGCTGAGAACGGCCAAGTGTACAAAAAAAGTTCTGTTATCAAAATAAATATATATGATATGACAGCAAGAAGTTTAAAATAAACACTGAATCTAAAATATATAAGAGCAGGCATGTTGTTACCCACAGTATTTAAGTGACAATGGGCCGTATTCACAAATCTGTTTTCACGTGGAGTTGCGCGTGTATTTTTAGGTACGCTTTAACTGCACATGCATAATAACTTTTTTTACGTCAGTTATGTAGAATATAAGCACGTAATTGCTTTAAGCACAGACTTTTGAATCGCACTTGGGGACATAAGAACGGAGGGGCGGGGTTGAAATACGTGCTGAAAAAGATGAAAGAGGGTGGGAAGAGGCATTTAAATGAACTTTTGAGGACGCGGTTAGATAGAATCACACGTATGGAATACATTTATGCACATAAGTACACACATAAAGTTAGAGGTGCTCTATGGAGGTGTACGGCCGTGAGAGGGAGTGTCATGGGTGTTGGTGGGTGTAGGCTTGCTACATGCGTGCATATAATTGAGTTCTTTTAAAAAACGGATCTATGACTGCGGCCCAATATTTGCAGACAGGAGATTCTATTTATGACATACATATGGGAATAGATATTTATGTGCTGGATCAGCAATATAAAGAAACTAATCTCAATATTAAGTCACAAGTAGAACACCGTATTACAAATTGAAAATTGAAGGAAAAGCAGATACCAAATAATATGTGGCTTGGATAATAAGTTAGTCATAAATTATATAGATCACAATATGGTACAGACAGTTAACCCATTGGTGCCATTTTGGTATATCCAGCAATACTGCACAAAGCTGACACAGATTACACAAATACTGAGAACATATACTGGTTGCGAAGCACATTCAGGTGTAAAGTACCTGAAATGTACTGGTAACAAGGTTATATTGAACTAATCATTCTGATTGCAGAGTAAAATTGCAATGTGAAAAAGTCATCAGGATTATAAGAAGACAGAAAAATAATTTTGTTAGTTTAAGCCAATTGGAATAATGCTGTTCATTAAGAAGATACATTTTGATTCTGTGCGGAGAAGAGATTGGGCACATGGGTTTCTCTGCACTTTAAAAATACTGAAAGTTTGGAGATACAAGGGGTGTGGATGATAATGGTAAAGGAAGTGCCTACCAACAGATGTCAAAGTATTGAAATGTGCCTTATCCTTCTGAGCATTTTTTATGGATCTAACATGTTCCATCAGGCGCATCTTGAGTTTTCACTTGGTCTTGCCAATATATAGGATGATAAAACATTCCCATTGTATTGCAATTAATAAAGTGATGTATTTTTCACTCAATTCCAAATTTCTCATGAATACTGTTCTTGTTAATGATGTGTGGCAAGCACTAAAACGTCCATTTTGGCAACCTGATGTATTTAATTTCTCTGTTGGAATTGATTTAAGGTGACTATGAACCAATCGGTCTTTGAGGTTGCAAGCACATCACCAACTCATATGAGTACCCACTACTTCAGATAAATCTGCATCAGTTCTTAAAATGTCAAAATGTTTATATAGAATTGCCATAATTGCCATTGATTGTTGACAAAAGGTACCTATGCAGCAAATAGGTTGGGGACTGGTTGTAGTTGTCTGATATTAAGGGAAGATCATGGTTTCACATTTGCGTTTCTTGGCCATCCCATAGGATTGTTTTTACAATAGCTCCTGTTAATGAGTCTATCTTGTAATTGTCTGGCTTTATCCTTAAAGATGGGAATGATGGAACAGTACCTCTTAATGCAGAGGTATACCCCTTTAGGTACACCCCTGATGGTAGATTTAGGATGCATGCTGTGAAAATAAAGCAAACTACTGGCCATCAATGGTTTGCTTCATTTTCACAGCAGTGCTTTCCTAAAGCAATCAGTACTGAGCAATCAACATTGATAAGTAATGAAAGGTCAAGAAAATCTATTTAATCTTGACTCATGTATAGAGTTAACTCTAAGTTTAAATAATTTGTATTCAAATAATCAATAAACTGAGCCAGATCCTCTCTATCCTCAGTCCAAACCATCAAGATATCATCTATGAAACGTTTCCATAGGAATATCGATTCAATAGGAAATTCCTGTCCAGATTTGGAAATAATGCCTTCATTTAAGGCTTTGGCAATCATATCTACACTAATCAAAGGTCCGTCAAAATGATGGGAAAAAATATTACCCATCATATCGCTCCAGCCCCCCAGTATTCCCTATCATGTGTCTCTAGCTCCCAATATTCCCATCATGTGTCTCCAGCCACCCAGTATTCCCAATCATGTGTCTCCAGCTTCCAGTATCCCCCATCATGTGTCTCCAGCTCCCAGTATTCCCATCATGTGTTCCAGCACCCCAGCATCCCGCATCATGTCTCTCCAGCTCCCAATATATCCCATCATGTGTCGCCAACCCCCCAGTACTCCCCATCATGTGTCTCCAGCTCCCAGTATCCCACATCATGTATCTCCAGTCCCTCAGTATGTCCCATAATGTGTATCCAGCTCCCCAGTATTTTCAAGGTGGCTGTGGTGGGTCCCTTTTCTGCTACTGTCATTATTTCATGTGATTTAAGAGTGGCCAAGCAATGTAAAAAAGCAATGAGAAAGGCAAGTCAGATGCTTGGTTGCATAGGGAGAGGAATTAGTAGCAGAAAGAGAGAAGTAGTGATGCCCCTTTATAAATCATTGGTACGCCCTCACCTAGAATACTGTGTTCAGTTCTGGAGGACATATCTCCAAAAAGACATAAATACATTAGAGACTGCGCAAAGAAGAGCCACTAAAATGGTCCATGGCCTGTGTCACAAAACATACCAAGGAACTAAACATGGATAGCTTGGAGCAGAGAAGTGAGAGGGGGGGGATATAATAGCAGCTTTCAAATATATCAAAGATTGTGACCGGCTAGAGGAGGGTGGCATTTTTCAAAGGAAGAAGTGTAATAGAACACGAGGGCATGGATACAAACTGGAGGGTGGTAGATTCAAAGGAAATGTGCAGAAAAATTACTTCACTGAAAGGGTGATAGATAAATGGAATATTCTCCCATCTGAGGTGGTTGAGGCCAATACAGTAGAACAATTTAAACATGCCTGGGATAAATATAAGGGTATCTAGTTTAAACAGAAATAAATAAAAGGATATACTATATCTCAAACTAAATTGAGAGTAAATAGGATCTAGGGTCAGTATAGTTTTAAATAAACAGGGTAGACTGGATGGGCCATGTGGCTCTATCTGCCATCACTTTCTATGCTATGTT